>NW_004624807.1:7146885-7211971 GCF_000247695.1 Heterocephalus glaber
GTGGAGGGGGTGAAGGGAGGGCAAGGGAAGGGGAAAAAAATAAGAACCAAGATACTCATGTAAAAGTACAAGATCCCAATGATGAATGTAACTGTATTTTATACCTAAGATGTACCAATAAACTTAATGGGAAGAAAAAAAAAAAATCGAGGGCAAGAGATGTAGCTCAGTGGTAGAGCACTTGCTTAGCATATATGAGTCCCAAAAAATTTATGGGAGAGGTCTAATTCATTTCTTATAAAGATTAAAAGAAATAATGTATATGATGCACATAGTACTTGGAATAGACTCAATGAACTGCAGCTATTATTTGAAGCTGTGAATTCAAGGTCATTAGAAAATTTTTCTCACTCTTAACTTTTCTTTTTTGAGACAGGGTCTTGCTATGCAGTTCAAGCTGGGCTTGAACTCACTGCAATCCTCTTGTTTCAGCCTCCTGAGTGCTAACACCCAGCGACTTTTCAAAGTAAGGTATGTGTAATAATACACTAACAGTAGTACGTATTTTTCCCAAGCTACAACACTCTTATAATAGAAGGATGGGAGTTGAAGGTGTAGCTTAATGGCTGAGCACTTGGCTAGCAGGCATGAGGCCCTTGGTCTGACTCCCAGTGCCACAGTAACAAAAAACCAAACCAAAACACCTATACATCTAGAATAAACTGCTGTATATCACAGGATCTGTGTCTGGGTTCAATTCCCAGTAATGGAAGGAAAAAGAAATAAAAAAGAAGACAGATTCTATGACTAAGAGGACCAGTATGTGCAAGGTCATGGGTTCTATCCCCAGCAACAGGGAGCGGGGAAAAAGGAACTTCTACAGCAGTACTATTTGTAATAGCTTCAAAATTTTGCAAACAACTCAAATGTATATCAATACCAGAATGGATACACTATACTGTATTCATACAATAAAACACCATAGTAATGAGAAGGAACTAGGGCCGGGGATTTAGCTCAGTGGATTTGCTGCCTGCTACGTAAGCACAAGGACCCGAGTTCAATCCCCGGTACCAAAAAAAAAAAAAAGAAAGAACTAACCACTGCCGTACTTATTATTACAGATAAGAATGAAAGCAGACAGGCATACTGTCTGAGTCCACTTACATAAAGATCAAAACAGTCAAAACTTTTCTATGGTAGGATAGTCAGGACAGTGATTAGCTTTAGGGGCATGGTTGAAGGCAATAAAGGGGGGATAGAGAGAGAAGAAAAGAATGCTGTTAATTCTCTTTTTCTTGAACCAGGTGCTATTCAAATACGTATATTTGCTTTGTGGAAAATTCTTCAAATTTTAAGATTATTATTTGTGTACTTTTCTATATATACTTTATTAGTTTAATTTTATTTTATTTTATTTTTTTCGTAATGGGGATCAAACTCGGGACCCTGTGCTTGTGATGCAGGTGCCGGAACCACTGAGCTAAATCCCTGGCTCTATTAGTTCAATTTTAAAAAACACCTAAAAAGCACTTTTGTACAGTTAACCAGTTGTATTTATATTGGATCTCTCATCACAATAATTAGTTTTAGGTTTGTTTATATTTCAGGAAACAATAGCTGAATTACTTCAGAGATGTGAAAATATGGAGAAGAGGAACACAAACAATGTCCGTTACAAAAAAATTCTTAGCCAGGTGTGGTGGCACACACCTATAACCCCAGCATTTGGAAGGCTGAGGCAGGAGGAATGTCATGAGTTTAAGGCCAGCATGGGCTGCACAACAAGCAATTAACTCATGGCTGAACAAAGCCTACCTAACATTCATATTTTCTCTGTAAAGCACATAACAGATTTCTTCTATTTACAAACCATATGCTACACTTCAGTCTTATGTTTTGGTACCATTTTAAAGAGCAGAATGACCAACATAAAACACAAAACTGGAAAAAATCGGGCTAGGGATTTAGCTCAGTGGTTGTGGCACCTGCCAGGCAAGTGCAAGCACAAGGTCCCGAGTTCGATCTCCGGTCCCACGAAAAAAAAACAAACCTGGAAAAAATCATGGCACCAAGCAGCTTATGAAAAGAATACTTAAAAAAAAAAAAAAAAGAATACTTGATTACAGTATGAGAGGCTGAAACAAGAAGGCAGAGCTGTCATCACCTCAACTGAAAATATGCATATCTGGTGACTCAAATTTGTTGTACACTGACCATGTCCTTTGAATGACCAAAGTACTCAAGTGGTGATTTGGGAGTTACAAATTAAGTACTGTACTAGCAAGTAGGCAAAATGGCTGATATGGAACCTATACTATAGACAATGAAAATAAACTATAGAAGAGGTAACTGTACAAGAGATCCTTTTCATCCCTTTCCTATAGTTACTATTCAGGTTTCTTTTATACTTCCAGAGATTTAAAAAATATACAGGTAAACAAAGACAAATGTTAAGTTCTTTTCTCTCCTATTTTGGATACTTTGTCCCATACTGACATTTTTCACTTGACAATATATCTTGATCTTTTCATATCAATAAGTTAGTTTCCTCTTTGAAAGTTGTTGTTATATGGGCACTGTGGTGCACACCTGAAACCCCAGCTCCTCAGGAGACTGAAGTGGTAGGATTGTAAGTTCCAGGGCAGCCTCGGTAACTCAGCAAGACCCAAGTGGAGTCAAGACCCAAGTGGGAGTAGAGTATCTCAATGGTAGAGCACTATACTGGCATGCTAAAAGCCTTAGGTTCCATCCCCAGTACTGACAAATGAAACAAAAACTAATCCTTTTTTTCTTTTTGCCCAGCAAAAAATATTCATTGGTGGTATTGAAAACTTACATCAATCTCCATGTGCCGAAACCTGCACACCTGTCGAAAACAGCGTCCTTCTTGCCACAATGTGCAAACAGTTTCATTTCCTAGTGCAGCTTCACAGTGACGGAATGGGCAGCTGTCACCCTGTTGAAAAAGAGAACAGAGAAAAGAAATGTAGCCAGGTATGGTGGCACACACCTGTAATCCCAGCACTTGGAAGGCAGAGGCAGGAGGATCACTGCAAGTTTGAGGCTACCCTGGGCTACATAGTGAGTTCAGGGCCAGCCTGAACTACAAAGCAAGACCCTGTCTCAAAAAGCCAAAAAACCAGGGACAGGGATTTAGCTCAGTGGTTCTGCCGCCTGCCTCACAAGTGCAAGGTCCCAAGTTCAATCCCTGGCACCAAAAAAAAAAAAAAAAAGGAAAAGAAACATAGCACTGAAATATATCCTACGTACAATGTCCATAACAAGAATTTCCTGGAATGTAAACAAATACAAATTAGTAAAAAAAAGACAAGAAAAAGAGACAGGATAACAAGAATAATCGGAGGCCAACAAATTTATTATTTCCTATAACCTATTTTTAAAATTTTATTGGTACATCTTAGGTATACAATATGACACTCATCATTGGAAATTTGTACCTCCTATAACCTATTTCTTTTTCTGGTACCAGGGATTGAACTCAGGACCTTGAGCTTGCAAGGCAGGCGCTGGAACCACTGAGCTAAATCCCCGGCCCTATAACCTATTTCTTGACAGTAACCTTTATCTGATCTGTCAACATGAACAACCCATGCTAAGAGATGGGGTTGAAGGACAAGTAGGAATGTTAGGTACTCTCCAAAAGAATACATTAAAACTGTTTCATATATCCTACCTTGGGTAACTCTGGGTTTTGGACAGAAAATCAGAAAGAAACAGACAAGAATTTAAGTATAATTAATGTATAGCAGTTATGCTTCTTTGTATACTTTATCTGGAAACACTATTGTGAAAACTGGTATGTAAGATAGATTACTTTTTTTTGACAAAGAGTCTTGCTTTGTAGTGCAGGCTGGCCTTTTCACTTTTTGTAGAATATGGGAAAATTATAATTACATATAAAATGAAGAGAAAAAAATAAACAGGGCTGGGGATTTAGCTCAGTAGTTCTGCCACCTGCCTCGCAAGCGCAGGATCCCAAGTTTGATCCCTGGTACCCCCCCAAAAAAAAAGAAAAAGAAAAGGAAAAAAATGAACAATGAACTCTGTTATTTTTTACAAAAAAAAAACACCTGACAGCAGATAATAAACAGTTAAACAAAACAAAACATAAAAACAATTACAGACATAAGGACCACCCCCCCGCCCAGTTTTATTAAAGAAACAATAGAAAGATGTGATTTGGAGATAGAGATTCTTACTTTGGTACATGTAGAATAGAAAAAAAAATAGCAGTCTTCTCCTTGATTAGACATGCTGAGTGAATTCACGGATCCCAGGTGGCTTCCTGAAATAAGCCACTGCTTCCTCGAAGTGAGGACCAGCTCCAAGTCCTCTTGAAATGGGTTGAATCTTCCAATCTTCCAAATGACAACTCAAGCACAGAAATCGTCTTTAAAATGTAATCCTAAAATGAGGAAATACGTTAAAGTATTTCAGGTAAATTCTTCCAATAACATGCACTTGCCCTTACACAACCCCATAAACACACTGATCATACACTCCTGTCTACAATGTAAGTTTTTTGTTAAGGACAACTGTGGCCTTTTTTTTTTTTTTTTTGCATTCTCTCTGGTGTCTGATAAACTGCTTCAGCATAAAATTTAAATAAGTACTGTTAAATAAACACATGATCTACATTTTAGATTAATGGGACCTGGATTATTTTACACAAAATAACTTGCTAAATCTACATTTCTGACAAACTAGGTCTTTTTACCTGAGTGAAAAAGTCCAAACATCTTTGTAAACATTTGTGTTATTTCTGCCTAGTATATAATTATAACTAGGCAGAAAAATCTTACTTGGCTAGAATAACTTGTGAAACTACCTTTGAAAACATCTCTGGAGCTAGCTTATATATTGAAGTTGGCTAAAAAAATTGCACAATTATAAATAAGCAAGAGAAAAATCTTCAGGGCTATTCTCATAAAATAGTGATTGAACAAATCAACAGTTTATCTCCTAGTTCCTGCCATACCGCAGGTCCCTATACTAGAGTATCCAAAAAAGCCTCTATAAAAGCAAAATACATAGTAAGAGCACATAAGAGACTACAGAAGGGCCAGGCATGTAGCTCAGTGGTGCCATGCTTGCCTGGCAAGCGCAAGGTCCTGAGTTCGATTCCTGGTATGGGGTTGGGGAGAGAGACTATGGAAGGAGTTTGTACAAGCTTATACTCCAGTGGACTAGATTTCATAAACACTAATCTACCACTTGACAACAAACTAAATTCAAGCTTATCTATTTTCCACTATTAAGTCCTAATCAAAAATAATATGCCATGATGAAAACATGCCCTCAAGTTAACAACCTAGGTTAGAAGAGTCTGCAACTAACCAAATACCAAAATCTTGAAAATCTATCTACTCTTTGATCCAATGAGTCCAGTTTTTACAATGTCCTAAAGAAAAAATATTCAACAAATACACAAAGTAATAATGCACAAGAAAGTTCATCATTATCTTGTTTCCGGTTTTTTTTTTGGTACTGGGGATCGAACTCGGGACCTTGCGCTTTTGGGGCAGGCGGCGGAACCACTGAGTTAAATCCCCGACCCCTCACTATCTTGTTTCTAATAAGGAAATAACACCCAGAAACTTAAATGTCTAAAAATTAGAGACTGTTTTTAAAAAACTTATGATACGGCTATATAATATGACAATACTTAGCTATAAAGTTTGGTACCCAAAAGTGAATGCTGGTGTAAACACACAAAACAACAACAACAAAATCAAAATTTTAAAAATAAGTATGGATATAGCTTTAGAATAGGGTCATGAAGGAGGCTGGAAGAGTTCAAGGTATTTGATATCAAACCCTACAAGACACTGCTGCTTGGGCTGGGGATTCAGCTCAGTGGTTTCGCCGCCTGCTGCACAAGCGCAAGGACTCAAGTTCAATCCCCGGTACCCAAAAAAAAAAAAAAAGATATTGTTGCTAGACATAATAATGTTAAAGGTGCTTCTGGTGAAATCTTGTCGAAAATGTTACTGGAAACTTGAGTAAAGATGATTCTTGTTATGAAGTAGCAGGGAACTTAGTGGAGCTGTGCTCTGTTGGGTGGAAGGCAGAATTTGTAAGCAAAAACATGGATATTTACCTGGGCGATTTCTTTTTTTTGGTACCTGGGATTGAACTCAGGACCTTGCGCTTGCGAGGCAGATGGCGACACCACTGAGCTAAATCCCCAGCCCAACCTGGGAGATTTCTAAGCAAAAGGTGCAACAGCTGGTTTCTCTTTGCTGTTTAAAGTAATGTGTTAAAAGGAAAGATAACAGGCATCCATCACAATGCAGGCTCAAAGAATAATTTAAAAACTGCCCCAGGAGGGTGTGCTGACACACACTTATAATTCCAGGAGTTCAGGAGGCTGAGGCAAGAAGGCTAGGCAATTTAGTGAGACCTTATCTAAAAGTAAAAAAAATTTAACAAGGGCTGCTGATGTAGCTCAGTGCAAGGGCCTGGGTACAGTACCATAAAACAAGTAATTTTTTAAAAAACTGCTTGAAATGGGAGTCAAGTTTCTTTTTTGGGATATTCAAATAATTATAATGACACATACACAAAACAGAAAAATATTAAGCTGAGGAAAATGACAAAGTTTAATAGAAAAAAAATTTTACAATGGAGAATAGGGGCTTAGTATCTGAAATTAGAATCTCAAAAAATATACATTAAACTAGTTTTAGGAAAACAGCCCACAAACTAATCAAACAATAAAATGGCAGCCATGATATGGCAACAAAATAGTATGAAGTAAAAAGGATCAAGATACATATTCCCAGCGATGAATGCATTATGTATAGCAAACATATATTAATAAATTTTTAAAAAACAGCATGAATCAGAATTTTGGGGCAATTATGTCCCAATTAACTCTGTAAAGCTCCCTCAAAGTTAAGCAGAGTATAGGAGGCATCTCTTTAGAAATGTTTCAGCAGAAAAAGATCTTTATATATCTGTTTTACACTATGGGCTTCTGTAATTTTCACTAGGAAAAAAAAGAAAGAAAATGGCTGCTAGGTGCAGTGGCACATGCCTATAATCTCAGCTACACTGGAAATTGAAGCAGAAGAATCCCAGTTCAAGGCCAGTCTGGGCAACCAACTGAGACTCTCTCAAAATCAAAGAAAAATGGCTGGGGATGTAGCTCAGTGATAGACCACTTGCCTAGCATCACAAGGCCCTGAATTCAATCCTCAGTATCACCAAAACAAAGAAACAACCTACAAGTTAAATTTAAGATGCACAATAATACTATTGCGAGCAAAAACCCAAAATCAAAATGCACACTGACAAATTTTTTTAATTTTCAAAGGAAAAAACAAAATTTAGGATGCCAAGAAAAACCTGGTTAGCTTTCAGAAGTAAATGGCTGTTTCAAAGTAGACAATTAAAATGAATAACTGACCCTCTATCGAGCTACCCAAATTAATACCAAAAAAAGGAGAAATCTTTTAACATCTATGCTCTCAGCAAATTTTTAAGGATATAGCAACAATACAAACTAATACATTACTATGAAAATAAGTGGAAAGAAGAGAAATCTTGAACTGTAAGAAAACCCAAATATCTAGCCTCTTCCCTTAATAAGGGATTTAATAAAGGGAACAAATAGGAGTATAAACATCAATGAAAAACACAACTGGATTATAAGAGACCACTGGCAAGAAACTCTCAGTATACAAACCAAAAAGTGCAGGGCCAGAGATGTAGCTCAGTGGTTCTGCATCAGTCTGGCAAGCACAAGGTCCTGAGTTCGATCCCAGGTATGGAACACACACACACACACACACACACACACACACACACACACACACACACACACACACGACGGGGATGGATGACCAAAAAATCTATGTCACAATGAGAGAAAAGACACGTGACATGGAAACAGTCCCCAAAAATAAAATTTCTAGTTGATAGAAATTCTGAAAAGGAACAGAATAGAGATAAGAAAAACAATACCAGAAAATTTCTCTACATTGAATGGACTTGAGTCTTTAAAAAAGCTCATCAAATGCCTGACAGAACTTTGTTTTAAAGACATCCCTAGTACACATAGCTATGGTAAAATTTCTGAATTCCAATGTAAAGACAGAATCATATCAACTTAGAGGAAAGAGCAGACTGATACATTATTATACTTCTCATCTGAAACTCTAAATATCAAAATATAGCCTTTCAAGCTGTATTTCAGACAGCTCAAAATCTGGAAGATTTTAGACTTAAAAGCCCAAGTAAGGCATTAGCTAATGAAACAAGATGTATACTAAAAGTAATATTACATGATCAAAAATCGTGACCATCTAAGCAAGATTTCAAAAAGGAAAAAAGGGGGTGGGGAGATGTAGCTCAGTGGCACTGTGCCTTCTTGGCAACCGCAAGGTCCTGAGTTCAATGGGGGGGGGGGTTAAGTATAATGCTCAAGAATAAAAAAGCAAGCTCAAATACGACATCTACTCTTTTAAAAGGGCCAGGGGTAGTGTTGCACACTTGTAATCCCAGCTACCCAAGAGGACTGCCAGCTCAGGAGAAGCACAAGTGTCAAGGCTAGCTTGGAGGCCTTAGCAAGACATACCAAAATAAAAAGACGAAAGGAGTATATCAGGTAGGGATATAGCTCAGTGGCAGAATGGCTGTCTATCAGGCACGAAGCCCTGGGTTCAATTCCCAGCACTGCAAAAAAGAAAGAAGAAGAACTCAGTAAATCATAAGGAACTTCCTAAACATCAGAAACCCTAAGTACTGAAGCATGGTACAACACTAGAGGTCAGCTCACTTAAGATAAATGAAGGACTCTAAGTTCCTACTATCCTTCAACAGAGTCCCAGAGTCTAGTATATACAGTAAGAAAACAAGGCATTAACCAAAGAAAGGATGAGACAAAAATATCTAGCTGAAAGTTATATGTTTGAAAATTAGCAAATCTCAACAGGCAAAAAAAATTACTAAAAATAGTAACAATGTAAGCTAGATATACAAATACAAAGTCAATAATTTTGCTCTATGCCAGAAATAATCATTCAGATAAGAGTCCCATTCATAATAAAATTATATGTATGAAGAAAATAAAGAAGTTATGCAAGAGCCATATTACATTAAAAGCAAAACAAAAAAACAGATACAACTAAGGCATAGAAGACCCGGATAATGGATAAATGGAGGATAAGCAAGTTACTTCTCCCAGGAATAACGCATACATTTAATGCAATTCAAGTCAAACTCCCAGTGAGACTGGTCATTCGAGAGATGCAAATTAAGACAACACTGAGATTCCATCTCACTCCAGAAAGAATGGCTGCTTATCAAGAAATCAACCAATAACAAATGCTGGAGGGGCCGTGGGGAGAAAGGACCCCTTTTCCACTGCTGGTGGGAGTGTGGACTGGTGCAACCACCATGGAAATCAGTGTGGAGATTTGTCAAAAAACTAAAATTAGGGCCGGGGATTTAGCTCAGTGGTTTTGCCGCCTGCTGCGCAAGCGCAAGGACCCGAGTTTGATCCCCAGTACCAAAAAAACCCCAAAATACAAAAAAACAAAAAACACTAAAATTAGAGGTTCCATTTTACCCAGCTATACCTCTTCTTGCTATCTTCCCGAAAAAATTAAAAGCATCACACCACAGCAATATATGCACATCCATGTTTATAGCAGTTTGTAATAGCTAAATCTTGGGAACAGCCCAAATGCCCATCAACTGACAAGTGGCTAAAGATGTCTCGTATATATATACTGGAGTGCTACTCTGCCATAGAGAAGGATGAGGTTCAGGCATTTATAGCAAAATGGATGGACCTTGAGACCATACTCTTAAGTGAAATAAATTGGACACACGCGTAAATACCGCATCGTTTCTCTGGCATGAGAGACTAAATGTGGAAATAAGGACTGAGACGTATAATGGCTGTTGGAAAATGAAAACAAAGTGTTCAAATGGGAAGGGGAACAAGGAAGGGAGAGAAAAAGGAAGGAAGGGACAAGAAAAAAAGTGAAGATAGAAGGAAAAAATGGAAGAAAAAAAATCCCAGTGAGAGTTTATTACTAGGACTTGACAGACTGTAAAATCATTTAGTAAAATAAGTGTTTGAAAAAAATAAAAATACTCTAAAAAGGAATGGAAGGGCCGGGGATTTAGCTCAGTGGTTCTGTCACTTGCCTGGCAAGCGCAAGGAGCCGAGTTTGATCCCTGGTACCAAAAAAAAAGGAATAGAAGAGCCTTGCTCTACCTGATATTATAGATGGTAAGTCTAACAATGTTTAAGTGTAATACTAGCATATGAACTAGTACATGGGTCAGCAGAACTCAAGGGGACTCATAAGTAAATCTGATTTATGAAAAAAAGTGGCATTTGAAATTAACAAAAATGGCCAGCTATTTATAAAAAAAGTTCCAACTTCCTTTGCAAAAGTTCCAAGGGAATAAAAGCAGAGATTGCAAAACAGTTCTAGCTCACTAATTAGAACACTATAATAAGATTCTGAATTCCTTAACTCTGCGATGCAAAAAGACAAGCCATATCATAAAAATGGTATTTTTATAAGCTCTGAATAAAAAACTTTTTCTATGATAGCAAAGTTAAAACCATAACAAAACTGATAAAAATGAAAAAGATTGATCAGCACATAGCCAAAGATTAGTATCTTTACTAAAAAAGGACAAATCAAGAGCATCTGCAAATCAAGAAGACTCCATTCGTTCTGTAAATTGTTATGACCTCCTTAGAGCATACTATTAAAAACTCTACAAATTTGCAGCCAAAAACTGAAAATAGTTTACATAGGTATGTGCATAAGGCTATCACTGCATGGAGGGTAGTTTTGCTTGTAATGGCAAAAACGCAAATGTCTATCAATGAGTGATTCGTTAAATCCTGGCATACTCATACAAGGAAACCCTACATAGTCATTAGAAAGACTAGGAAAAGACATGTGCACAGACAACTATGTTGTGATAAACTATAAACAGCACTATTCTCCAAGGACATGGAATTATAAGATAATTTCAACTTGGTTATATTATTTTTACTTTGTGTATGATTATCCAAAGAAAGACATAAGAAAAAACGATGCCTCCAACCAAAAACTAAAAGCTTGTAAACTATTATAAGCATAAAACCCTGGACAATGGACTTTCAATTTCTTACTAGTATGGAAAATTATGCCTTAAATTACAAAAAAAGTTTACTCCTTTCACAAGAGAAGGCCCATTTCTGTACTTACATTAGCTGGTTGTTCTCGACAGGAACGTCTGTGTCTTCACTGAGTTCCAATCTATTACGCCTGTAGGTCGAACCAACACTCAATCCATGAATTAATAATAATGAGGCAGAAAGAATTTTCTTCCTCACATTGCCAAGGAAATCTCTCAGCCACAATTGAAACACAGGATGTGTTTTTAAACATCTCCCAACTACTGGAAGATTAAGTCCATTCGAATAACCTTTGTCAGACTGGAGACATTAGTTATCTCCTCAAAAACAAAAGCCAAAAAAGTTCATTTAAAGATGAACTTGAGATTCAAAGAATCATTAAAAAAAAAATCCATCTTCCATAGCTGAACAATATAATTTAAAAAGAAAAAAGAAAAAAGAAAAAAAAAACACCAAAATTCAATAAGATCCAATTTCTGGTCTTCAAGATTTCTTCACCTATTAAGAAAAAAACAGAAACCTTCCCCCATCTTTATTATGTGTATAATAAAAGCATACTTGTATGCAAAAATATAAAGTGTTTTATGTATATAATATACATATATACTAACTGGCTTATACACACACGCACACGCACACACAAATGTGTAGAAATAAAACATCTGGGTAAGTTTCCCCTTTTAAAATACACTATAAAAGTCTTTAAATTTGGGTTCATTACTAAAATAGTGAACTTATTTTTATACCAGAGAACTGTGAAGTTGATGTTACATTACAATTTGCCCAGCCCACAAAACAACATGAAGGAAAATCCCTTACACATATATCAATGTGCATAATATGGATGTATGTATAGCAGCATTATCAGGGAGTGTTTAACCAAAAAAGATAGAAATGTATAGTTACAGAGTAACTACAGAGTGGTGCAGCAAGCTGTAGAAGGCAGAGCAACATTATAGCCATTCTGAACTGGTACTGTCAAAACAGAAAGCTTCTAAGGGAAGTTTTCCCTTCTTCTCTTATATCAACAGTATTACTGGCATGGCATTAATACTGGCCCTGCAAAGGCTTGCTTATACAGCCTATATCCAAATTCTTTACTACTGATAGTGATAGCTAAAGACTGTAATTACCCATGTACTCCAGTTAATAAAAAGGTAAACTTTCGGAGCTGAAATTTCATTTCACAATGGTACATTTACTGTTTAAGAATTTAAAAAAAGAAAAAAAAAGTATTTTGATACACAGAAACAAGTTTTCTAAATTTTTGAAGACAGGCCAGTAACAAAGCAAATTTGATTCTCATGTAATAAATACTACATAATTTCTAGGCTAAATCTTCCCAAATACTATCGAAGACACATCTAAAACCAAAACTTAAAAAAAGTGGACACCTTTTACTCACACTTAATACTAGTCAATTTTCCAGGAATTTTTTGGGCAGGGAATATCCCCAAATCTAAAATGAAAAAAAGGAAAAATTGGGATCTTACATTAGTTATTCAGTCTGAAACCTTAAATAGTTGTTTACTAAAAGTCTTCATTTTCTGGCCTATTCAAAGAAACATACTTTCAGAGTGGAAAGGTATAAGGATTATTGAGATCTGTTCACTCATTTCACCAATGATTCCTAACACATGAAAATACTGACTGCTTACTTTTAGTTAAAAATACAGTGGCTAGAAAAACTTCACAGTTCAGAATACAATACTATGGATCATTAAGTAGGCTTTTTAAATTAGAAAAATATTCTTTGGGAAATGCACACTGGGTTTCTCAAAGCATACTCATACAGGGTTTGTGATTCAATTCCCACTGAATCTTTTCCAATTTTGCAAACTTTTTATTATGTTAACCATAAATTATGCAAAAGCACCTATAGTTTTGTTTTTATATCACAAAGGTTAAAAAATGCAATTCAGAGACGTTTTTTCCTAATTGTTTTCTAATATTCCCCTTTTATAAAGATCTAATCCTAAATATAAAGTTAACTCTATCACACCCAGTAATTTGAAATTATAAAGCTGACCAGTATGAGGAGGTGAACAGAAATTTCCAAATACAGTACCAAAAACAATTTTGTGGGTTTTCTTCTTGCAAAGCTATAGACAAGCATCAGGGTTTTTAAAGAAACAGAAAAATGGAGAGGGGGAAGGAATACCAAATTGGTATTTTTTTTCCTCAATTTATAGGTTTCAGAGTTATCAAAGCTTCCGTGTTGGGGGAAATTCTGACATCAGTTACTACTAGTTCAATCTACCAGCCAAAAATAGCTGAAGGCCTTTCAATGCTGCACCGTATTTTTTAAATTAAAATGTCTTTTCTTTCTCAACTGATGTAAACATGTTCAAAATTTTCAAGTGTAACACTGAATTACAACTGTAAAATCATTAAAGTAAACTTTCATTTTATCAATAGTATATTGCTTCTGAGGAATTTTCAGCCCTTGTTTTTAGGTTTCCCCAGATTTGGTTTTGTTTTGATACAAATTATCGCTATATTGACCAGGCTGGTCTCAAACTTTAGGGCTCAAGCAATCCTCCTGCCTCAGCCTCCCAAATGGCTGGGACTACAGGTATGCACCATCAGGCCCACTTTTTTTTTAATTAGTATGATTACATATAATGACTATACCAATAAGGATACAATAACAGCAAAAAGTTTCTCACTTTAAATAGAGAAAAGAAAAAGAAGTTAAGGTAATATTTCTTTTTCACTGCTTTGAACAACCTTATTTTCAGGATCCCAACTCAGAACCAATGTAGAATAATCATAGTTAACATTTTTCAAGTTCATTTTCAGAAACATCAATTGTTCTATATTGTCAAAGTTCAGGCTTGTGATCTGCTTTGGATGAAAGTGGCTATCTGTAGTAAAGATACATTCAGATTGCCAACTACACATGGGGCAACTTAGATACTGAACGGCAACTTGGGTCAAAGCTGGCCATATGCTCACCTTCCTCTGCCAGTAAATCAAAGGGTCATTACCTCCTGAGAGCTCTGAATATTTCTCTCTGAAGTACTCATCCACTACTGCTATAGCAGAAGGGAACATGAAGCTTTTGCTTCCAGAGATAACACTGTCTGCAGCTGAGCTATCCATGGAACCTGAATTGGAGGTGCCTTCTTCTATAGATGAGGTAAATGAATAGGTTCCTACTGTAACTGAGGAACCAGAGGCTTCTGTAGTTGCAGTGTGGCAGGCCTCTGGGGAAGATTCCATGTAACTACAAACCTCTTCTGCAAGGATCTGCTTATAAGTTTCTAAATCCGCACCATGAGGAAAAAAATCTTCCAAGCTGTTCTTAAAGCATGGATCTAACAATGTAGCCAAAATACAGGGCTTAGACTTGAGCATGGCACTTAGTAGGGTATCAGTTTCAAGTTTCAGAGATAAACTGTCCACCAGATTGAGAGCTTGAGTAATACCTCTGACTTGAAAATTTTCTCTGAGTTTCTGAAGGGAAAGGAGTAGATGATGGATTAGGGGTAGCACCTGATTCAATCCTGTGGTCTTTACACTTACTTTCTGGGTGGCCTCCTCAAATGGCTTAAGAATATCACAAACATATGTCATGAGAGTCCACTGAAGGGAGGTGAGTACAACTCCACTGGCTCTACCAAGACTATGGTGAACTGAGTAGCAATGCTCCAAGAGCCATCTTAACATATAAAAGGTAGAAACCCAATGACCAGTTTCATCCTGCTTCAAATTCTTCCATGGAAGCTGGTGATCATTTTGGAACTCTTGTAGTATCTGACGGGCCTTGACTGAGTGACTAAAATGGTGACAGGTTTTCCTAGCGGCCACTAACATATTCTCGATGCTTTTGTGCTCACAGAAAAAGTCCTGAATGACAATATTTAAACACTGCAGGAAGCATGGCACATGGGTAAAACCACCATCTTTGATTGCATGCACCACATTAGAGGAATTGTCAGAAACAATGAAGCTAGGGATAAGGAAATTAGGAGAAAGCCACAGACCAATTTGGTCATTTAATTCTTGCAAAATGTTGGTTATCAAACAATCTTTGGCCAAACCTGTAACACAAAGCACTGCCCACTTTCTAAAATCAGGGATCCTGCCATTACTGGGAGAAGATGCAGTTTCCAAAGACACCCAGTGTACAGTCACAATGAAATAGTCAGTGGATGGGTCATGGGTCCATATGTCAACAGTCAAGTGGATCTTTTGGCTTTGAACATTCTCTAAAGTTAAGAAAATTTTTTCTCTGACACAATCATATAACTGAGGTACAGCCTTAGTAAAAAAGTAAGTCTCTGACGGCAATCTATAGTCAGGAGCCACAATCTGCAGGAATCTCTGAAAAGCTGGGGTTGAGAAGTAGTTGTAAGGATGCATATCCTCTACAATCATTTGAATAATTGCCCGACTTATTTGATTAGAGGCTGAGTTTTCACAAAATGTTGTCTCTCTCTCTTGTGCATGCATCTGATCGTCTTGCTCTGTAGCAGGAATAGGACTTTCAGATCTATTTTCAACCTCTAACACAGGAGGTTCATCTGAATCAGAGTCACTGAGGTCCTCAGCTGTTAAATCTTGGCTGCCTGTAGACTTTTCTCCATGTAAAGTATCATTCAAGAGATCACTATTCTCAGTCTCAGTCTCATCTATTCCATTTCCAATAGCACCACTGTCTTTGTTGGCAACAGCCCAATGGATGGGATGTGTGGCCTGCAGGTGTCGTTGAAGTGTTGAAGTTCCCAAGTGGGAACCTGGCCTACCCCGGCTCACACTTCTTTTACAAATATTACACACAGCTCTTGAGATGTGCTGAGGATCAGTGTAAAAAAAATTCCAAACTGCAGATGTCTTGGCTCTGGTTCCAGGTACTAAGGCATGCTTTACAATGTTACTTTTGATGAGAAATCTCCCTCTTTCTGCCCTCAGGGCATCAGATGCTGATTTATCACATTTCTTACCCATTCTATTATCATCTAACGAATCTGTAGGAATATATTCAAAGCTTCCACTGCTTCCAGGGGAAGGGGGAGATAAAGATACATCCAAAGTAAAATCCTCCTCCCCACTTGTGACTCCAAACTTGTTGGCCCTGGTCCAGTGAGGTGAATGCCTTGCCTGCAGATGTCTCTGAAGAGTAGACGTACCAAGATGGCTGCCTGGTTTACCCCTGCTGACACTTTTTTCGCACAGATTACAAATAGCCCGCCATGTGTACTGGGGGTCAACATGAAAGAAGTGCCACACGATGGAGGTCTTGGCTCTGGTACTAGGTAGATAGATCTGTTTTTCTATATTGCCATCAAAAAGACTTTCTTCATCCTGCTCAGGGGCACTGGAGGCTAACAAAGCAGAGGCATCTGCAACAGGCCTCTCAGATCCTAAATCCTTACTAAACTTTTTGGCAAGGATCAATTTTTTTCGGCGTCTTTTCCCCTTAATCCGCAAACCCTTCTTTCTTTTCTTTTTAGCAGGCAATTTTGCCTCTTTATCCACTCCTTCTGCCACCATCTTTCCCTCTACCACATCCTCTTCATCTGAATTAGAATTAATGGAAACGCATCCCAGAATTCCAGCACCACTAAAAGTGCTGCATCTTCTGTCAGGAGAGAGTGGAGAAACTGGTACACTTAAAGTACATACACTCATTCTCCTTTTGGTTCCAAAATTCGTACCAGAATCTGTTAACGGGTTTATTACTGAAGTACAAATACAGCTATTACTTTCTATTTGTATTACCTTTTTTCCAATTTCTATGGGGAGTCAAATTCCCTTCGGACCAATGACTTTGAAGCCAGATTATTTTTGGAAGAAAAATAACAGCAGTGGAGAACATTCCCAAATTCTTTGTGAGGGGGCATTGAGATCCCTTCCAACTTTCTAAATTCTAAATTCGAACAGTCCAGCATCCTCACGTTACTGAAAAATGAACTGAGGCCCACTTTCCCACAGTCATAGAGTTGAGTTGGTCAGTAGTAGCTGAAGCCAGAGGTTTCAAATCTCAGGTTCACGTTCTTTCTGCTTCATCAAGATTTGCACCTGCTTGAAATGCCTTCAGTTCTTAAAATATGTATTTTTATGATGCCTCATAATAGTAACATCGATTAAAATAACTGTCTTAATTCTGAAATTATTTTCAGGAAATTTCACTTAAACAAAAACATTGTGCACCACTCAACATTCATCACTGATTTTACAATACAACCCAAAAAGTCAATTCTGGAAAGCTAAATCAGACTCCACATACTGGTCATTAAATGCTAGTTGAGCCCTTTCAATTCTGACTAAAAGCACTTTTTTTTAATGTAAGTAGCTGAAAAAAATTCTTTGGGAATAAAATTTTAAAACAAGATAACAAGCAACATTTTCAATTTACCGTTTCTATTAAAAGTTAACATTTTTATACTGAAGTTTTACGGCTGTCAACTCACAAGTTGACCCCTATACGAATAGCAAAAACTGAAGTAAGAACTTTAAACCACTTCCATTTCTTTTACATTGATCCCTCCCCTCTCCTCCATACCTACACACATTTACCCTACAAAGCATCGCTATTACTAGTTCCACAGCCTCCTTCTCAAGGTCCAGAACCAAGGCCTGGAAGATGTCAACAATATGGACCTTCCCCATGGGAATCCGCACCGATTATGGGAGTTTAGGGGGTGCTCTTCGTTACGGGTTCATCAATCCTACAAGGAGAACGGAAGGGTCCCTGTAGCTCTTGATTCCGAAGAGGAGGGCGGGGGCAGGGTGGGGAACGGGTACGGGATAGCTGGGTAAGGTCAGTGGCTTCGTACGTGCAGTTTGAGAAATCTCCGAAACAGGAGGATCCTAGAGGGCAATGAGCAGGTAAACTCGGCTCCTGGGACTCGGACTACTAAGGCAGTGGGGGTCAGCTAAATTACAGACGCTGTCGCCGCGTAGAGAGCCATCTAGTGTCACCTGCCTCTCTGCGGCCGAAGAACGGTTGACTTCCAGGGGCGCTCGGCTCCGCGTTTCCCGAGCGCCGGAAGTGGGGGAGGGGAAGGCCGGTCGGGAAGGAGCAGGCGCCGTGGGGGTGGGGCGCAGCGAGTGGGGGTGGGGCGGATAGGAAAAGTGAGCGGCAGCCGGGCTCCCAGCTCACCCCCGCGAGGGCCGCGGCCGGGAGGCGGGGGGTCGTTACCGCGGGGCTCAAAGACCCCGCTCTGGCTTCCCAGGCTAGGCCGCGACCCGGGGGCGAGGGAAGGCCTCTGCCACTCCCCTCGCCCTTTCCCCCACCCCCCTGGCCCCAAGCCACCCGGCAATCAAAAAACGGGTCTAGTTACCAGAGAACAGAAACTTTACCGAACCGATGACACTATCTCTGATTCCCGCCTGCTGCCACGTCTTTCTTCTCTCTTAGCTGTTGCCGTCCACCCTCCTCACAGCAGCAAAAATCTAAAACTGCCAGCGTCAAAGATGGCGCCCGGCTACAGGCTCAAATCTAAAACCCGGCCAGTAATAGTGCCAGCACGACGCAGAACGCGGGAATTCTGGGAGGTGTAGTTTTCTCTATGAGGCAATACCTAAAATGGCTTCCCGCGTCATAGGGTCACGTGGGAGGCGAGGCGCTCGGCGATTGGGTCTCTTGCTTGGCAACGATTGTGGTTTCCGCAAGTTCCGTGGCTGTCCACATCATCTTTGATAAAGTTTTGTTTTTTTTTTAAATCAAACCAGTTGAGCGAGAAGACTGCAAGAACTGTCTACCAGGCAGTAAGAGTTCAGTTTACTGTTACCAAACGTTTTCGTCTAAGCCGTGTATAAATTTAATTAAGAAATAAACTATTTTCCCTTGCAATGTTGAAGGATTTTAACGATTTTCTTTCTTTCTTTCTTTGTTATTTATTTATTTAGAGACAGGGGCTCCCTATAGAGTTCAGGCTGGCCTTGAACTGACTTTAGCCTAGGTTGCCCTTGAATTCGAGATCCTCCTGCCACAGCTTCCTAAGTGCTGGGATTACAGGCATGCGTCACCACCTATTATTTTTATTTGAAGTTAAATTGGGCTTTGGGGAAGTTTATTTCTTAAGACAAATTTTGGTGCTACAAAAGGAGGATCCAAGGTTCAAGCTCAGTCTGGGCAATTTAGTGTCTTAGTGAAACTCTTTACAGAGTCTCCATGTGGCTCAATGCAAAGGTCCTCAGTTCAAGCCTCAGTATGAAAAGAAAAGAAAAGAAAAGAAAAGGTTATGCTCATTAAAAAGTTTATGAGGGGGTCGGGGATTTAGCTCAGTGGTTTCGCCACTTGCTGCGCAAGCGCGAGGACCCGAGTTCTATCTCCGGTACCAAAAAAAAAAAAAAGAAAAGTTTATGAGGGTTGCAGGATGAAAAAGAAAAAAAGTTATTTCCCCATTTTTGTTATTAACATTATCCTGTATTTTCCCATTCCGATGTTTTTAACCATTAAAAACCCCACAAATATATAGAGTAGGAAATTAAATCTGTATTAATTTCATTTCTGAGAAATAATCTCAATAATTTAACATATAACCTTTTTTTCTTTGTAACTCTTTTTTGTCTTTCTTATACGTGTCCTCTCCACAGTGAAAAAGCACTTTTTTTTTTTTTTTTTTTTTTTAACATATATTTGGCTTAACAGCATGTATCCTACCTGTAGTACTACATGGCAAAAACAAAGAAGCGTTGGGCTGGGAAGTTAGCTCAGTGGTTCCAGCGCCTGCCTCCCAAGCGCAAGGTCCTGAGTTCGATCTCCGGTACCAAAAAAATAAATAAAATAAAAAATAAAGCAGTATTTATTTGCCCACTACCTTGAATATTCAGCATACTCTTTGATAGTATAATCATAAACTGAAAATTTTAGATGTAGCTTACAAATATATTTTTGCAATTAGTTTTGTTACCCTTCACGTAACAAGTTTAGACTTCATGCTTCTTACTAGTTTTAATGCTTAAAATTATACAATTGCTTCCCTACTATTTATGTAGTTATTTTAAATTTATGTTCTCTGTTGGCTGCAGTAAATCATTCAGCAAAAATTTTAGAGAAAGGGCCCAGTGTGGTGGCACACACCTGTAATCCCAGCACTCAGGAGGCTGAGGCAAGAGAACTTCGGTGAGTTGGAGGCCAGCCTGAACTACATAGTGAGACCCTGTCTCAAAAAAAACCACAAAAAAACCCCCATGGAATTAGTATGTTCAAAGCATACTATGGAGTATTTTGAGGGGGATTTGATACCAATGTCTTTTTTTTCTGAGCTTTTCTTTTGTTAACGTCATATTTTTTGTTTTTTGTTTTTGGTACCGGGGATCGAACTCCAGACCTTGTGCTTGCGAGGCAGGCGGCGGTACAACTGAGCTAAATCCCTGGTCCCCTTAACTTCATATTTTTAAGTAACTTTTTTTTTTTTGGTACCAGGCATCAAACTCGAGACCTTGCACTTGCAAGGCAGGTGCCGGAACCACTGAGCTAAATCCCCGGCTTAACTTCATATTTAGTAGTGTATTTTTCTCATTTATATTGATCATATTCATCATAGGGAATTTGTATCTGTACATAATATATCTTGGTTTTTCATTTTTTCCCTCTCCCCTCCCCTCCCTTCAACCCTTCTTCCCCTCCCTATTTACAAAAGCTTTGTTTTCATTTTTTCTCTTCTATGCTTTTTCCCCTTTTTCCCTCCTTCATTTCCCCCTCTGCCCTGCCACGTTCCCCTTCCCATTTGAACACGTTCTTCCTACTTCCCAGTATCTATCCTCCATTATGCTCCTTGTTTATCCTTTGGGTTTCTCACATAAAAGAAACAATGCGATATTTAAACTTGTGTGTTTGATTTATTTCACCTAAGATTATGGTGTCAAGGTGCATCCATTTTCCTGCAAATGACTCAAGTTTATCTTTCTTTATGGCAGAGTAGCACTCCATTATATATGAATACCACGTTTTTTTTTATCCATTCGTCTGTTGATTGGCATGGGGGCTGTTTCCAAGATTTAGCTATTATAAATTGTACTGCTATAAACATGGATATGCCCAGTGTTGTCGAGCATGTTTTCGTATATTTATTTGCTGTTTATACTTCATCTGAGTGCTTGGTTTGGCAGCACATATACTAAAATTGTACTTCTTCATCTGAGAAATATCTATTTATATGAGATGCCCATTTTTAGATGGGTCTTTAAATTTGAGGAGTCTGATTGTTTTTTAAATCTTTTTTTTTTTTTTGGTACCGGGGATTGAACTCAGGACCTTGCACTTGTGAGACAGGCGCGGTGCCACTGAGCTAAATCCCCAGTCCTTGAGTTCTTTATATATTCCAAATATTAGTCCTTTGAGGAGTGACTGGTAAAAAAATTTTTCATTCACATCACTCTGTTGGTGGTTTCCTTTGCTGTGCAAAAGCTTTTTTAATTTGATGTGATCCCAGTTGTTGATTCTTTGTAATATTTCCTGTGCAATTGGGGTTTTGTTCATAAAGTCTCCCTATACCTATGTTTTCAGGAGTTTTACCTACTCTCTCTTCCAGCAGATTAAGTGTTTCAGTTTTAAGTTTTAGATCTTCGATCCATTTCAATTTTAGTTAAGTGCATGTTGAGAGATATGGGTCTAGGTTCAATTTTTGGCATAGGGAAAGCCTGTTTTCCCAGCGCCATTTATTAAAGAGGCTATCTTTCTTCCAGTGAAGGTGTTTGGACCCTTTGTCAAAGATAAGGTAGCTGAGTGCACTTGGAGTTGTTTCTGCATTGATTATCAGTTGTTCCATTGATTATCAGGCCTGGTTTTTTTTCCAGTACCATGCTGTTTTTATCACAGTAGCTTGGTAGTATAACTTAAAATCTGTTCAATATACAACAGTTCTGGAAACATCAGCCAGAGCAGTCAGACAAGGGAAAGAAACAAAAGGAATATGGATAGGAAAGGAAGAAGTTAAAGTATCATTATTTGCTAATGACATGATACTCTACATAGAAGACTCCAGAAACTCTACCAAAAGACTCCTGGAATTAATAGCCAAATTTGGCAGTATAGCAAGATACAAAGTCAACACTTAAAAATCTGTAGCATTCCTGTACATGAATAACAAACCCACTGAGAGAAATTAGGGAAACAATACCTTTCACGATAGGATCAAGAAAAATGAAATACTTAGAAATCAATCTAGGAAAAAGGAAGTGAAAGACCTATACATTAAAAACTACAGTACTCTAGGGGCTGGGGATTTAGCTCAGTGGTTCCACCGCCACCTGCCTTGCAAGCTCAAGGACCCGAGTTCAATCCCCGGTACCAAACAAAACAAAACTACAGTACTCTGAAAAAGGAGATCAAAGATGATAACAAAAGCTATCCCCTGTTCTTGGATAGGCAGAACCAATGTAGTGAAAATGGCCATACTTCCAAAACTGTTGTACAGATTTACTGCAATCTGAATCAGAATTCCAATAGCATACCTCCCAGAGCTAGAGGAAACAATACTAAAATTCATTTGGAACCAGAAGAGACCTAGAATAGGAAAAGCAATTCTGGGCAACAAGGGCAAGGTGGGGCATCATAGTCCCCAAATTGAAGTTATACTACAAAGCAGTGTGTCTTTTACTATAATACAATTTTAAATTTAAACATTTACTGTGACTTGATTGCTCCTCGTTGATCAACCATTTATGGCAGTTTTTGTCAAACAAAAATATTATGTGTCCTCACCCGTCTTACTCACTGGATCTGGCACTGTACAACTTCTGACTCTTCCTCAAGATCAAAAGGTAAACATTTTAAATCAATTCAGTACACTGAGGCAGCCGTAACAGTGCAACTAAATACACTCATGCAAAAGGACTCTCAGAACTGCTTCACAAAGTCACAAGAACAACAGGATAAGTCTGTTTGAAGCAAGGGGGAGTATTTTGAGAGGGATTAATGGCAGTGCTTCTTTTACTGTAATAAATTTTTTAAAAATGTTAAATGTATGTCATAGTTTTCTATCACATTTGTACATAATTACAAAATCAAAGAAATATTTTTTACCAATAAACTAACATGCCACTACAATCTTTTGTGTGTGTATGTGTGTGGTACTGAGCAGGAGCACTAAGATATATGCCCAGTATTTTTATTTTTTAGTTTGATACAAGGTCTCACTAAGTTGCCCAGGCTGGCTTTGAATTTGTAATCCTCCTGAGTAGCTGGGATTATAGGTGTGCACCACCACACGTGGCTATAATACCTTTTTTATATATATGTGACTGCATACTCTTTGATCACTTCATATGACAATAATTTTTCATATTTTCTGTAAAAAGAGTGAAAAAGATAAACCAGTCTTTCCAGTAGCATCCTTAATAAAAATAATTTTGGAGGGCCAGGGATTTAGCTCAGTGGTTTAACCACCTGCTTTGCAAGTGCAAGTTCCCAAGCTTGACCCCCAGTACAAAAAAAAAAGAGGCTAGGGATGTAGCTCAGTGGTAGAGCACTTAGATTCAACCCTAGGACCAAAATAATAATAATAATAATAATAATAATAATAATAATAATAATTTTTTTTTTTGGAGACAGGGTCTTGCTGTATAATCCAGGCCGGCCTCAAACTCACGGCAGTCCTCCTGGCTCAGCTTCCCAAGTGCTGGGATTACAGGCATGTGCCACCATCCCTGGCTAATAAAAGTGGTTTTATCAATAATACTTCTAAAAAAGTTGCTTTCAAAATTCGGGGGCATAGATGTCAGTGGTGGAGTGCTTGCCTAACGTGTGAGGCCCTGTGTTCAATCCCCAGTACTGCAAAGAGGAAAAAAAAAGGTTTTTTTCTACTTTCATAATGTGTTATAAATGTTATGTAAATTATAGGATTATTGTCAAAGTGGGAAAATTTCTATCAAGTTTCTTATATTTATAAGCTCTAAGATGTATTAAATTATTAATATATTCTCTACCTGCAGAGAACCACCAGTTGTACTAAGTGTATGAGTTATCTATTGCTATTTACCAAAATTACAAAATTTAGTGGCTTAAAACAACAAGCATTTATTACCCCTGTTTCTGTGGGTTGAGAATTTGGGAGCAGTGTAGCTGAGTGACGACGTCTGACTCAGAGTCTCTCATGAGTTTGTGATCAGTTTTTTGGCTGGAGGTACAGTCAGCTGGCGGCTTGATGGGACTGGAGATCCATTTCTAGGCCAGCTCATACAGCTGTCAATAGGAAGCCTTGACTTCTCACCGTGTGGGCCTCTCCATGGGGCTGCTCAGCATAGGGGCAGTAAGCTCCTCCAGAGCAAGTGATGAGCGAGAAAGAGAGAGAGCACATGTGCAAGACAGAAGCTGGGAGCTGCAGGGATGGCAATGATGTGTCACTGCTCTTCTGTATTCCATCCGTCACCCACATCGACACCAATGCGATGTGGGAGGAATGAACAGGTGTGATGACAAGAGGTGGTGGTCACTGGGGTCTATCCTGGAGGCTTGCTAACATTCCAAGTGTTAGTGATAACTGAATCCTCCACTTGAAATTTTACCTGTGTGAAGAATCGTCCTTTGTGTCCTCTCCCGTCTGATAGCACATGTGTGGGGCAGGTTTCTGTCAAGATGACTTCTGGCCCTGCAACATTGGGTCATAATGCCAGATGAACCAGCAGAGTGGGTAGCAGAGGTATTCTTGAAAGCCTTTTCTACAACTGTGTGTCTAGCAATAACTTTGTGATTGTAAAGGGCACAAAAATAACCCAAAATATTTGCATCCCTATTCAACTTCTTCCTAATCATATATCGAAATGCCTGAGAAGGGGAAGGTGTTAGAGACGGCATCTGAAAAACAGGACTCTAATGTTGCTACTCAAATTTTACTTTTGCTAATTGTGTCTGTAACAACCACAATGCAAAGGCCCAGCCCAAAACCTTGAAGGGGGCTTTGCAAGCCAGGGCCTTGCAGGCCAAGCTTCATTAATTAGTGCTAGATCCTCCTCTCTTTAGATAGTAGAAACATATGTTGATGGTTGAGTCACATGACCTGACTCAAATCCTAACCTACCCCTCATCCTGGAATTCTGGCCAGTTTTATGGGCTCCATGGCTGGGAATAGCTCTCTATTCATTCTCCTCGCATTAGAGGAAAGTGGGAGGGTAACTGCCTTTTCCTAACCCAGTGTTCATCTCACTTCATCATTCTGCCTATTTTTATGACTCGCCTTGGTTCAGCATTGTCAGACAGAAGTGGGGAAATAGGAACCAACAGAGCCTTTCAGTGAGAAGCCTTAGACAGGAGTCACAATTACCTGCTAACCGTAATTGATAAATGTTCAGCTTCTTGCTCTGTCTGCAAGACCTTGAAATCAGCCTTCCTGGGACCACCTTTTACTCTTCACTCAAGGTATCCTTGTGACACTGTATTTATACTAGAAAAATATACAGTTTTGTTTGTTTGGTTGGTTTTTTTTTTTTTTTTTTTATGTTTTTGCAAAGTAATTCAGGCTGGCCTATGTAGCACAGGCTGGCCTCAAACTTGCAGCAATCCTCCTGCCTTAGCCTCCCAAGTGCTGGTATTATAGGCATGTACCACTGTGCTCTGCTGGGTTTTCTTTCTTGGTGTTATGTTTTTGAGTATGATAACTATGGTTTTTTTTGATAATTGGTTAGTTAAGAAAAAGAGCAGACTGGGCTGTTCTCATTTTGATCATCTACCTTCTACTAAATAGCTGTGTTTAGATCACTGTGCTACGCATGGAGGGGGGATAGGCATAATATGTGTTCTTTGCCCATAGAGTTTTTCTCAAGATGAGATAAATATAAAGATAATAGCTACCAAGCAGTATAGCCAAGTGCCAAGCCACAGTCTTGACCTGGAGTAACAAACTCAAATCTTACATGCACACAGGAGCCAGGTGAGCAGGCTGTGTTCATACACCTTGAAAAACCGTATGTCACCACTGAACTCCAGCCCATTCTTGCCAAATGGGAATGGGATGCAGGTGCAGTATTGGCAGGTTTTCTGATTTAAAAAAAAGCAAGAGATTCAGATTTTTAGTGAAAATTTCTGGCTTGTAAACTTGGTGGCTAATTCCACTTTAGTATATGTGTTGCCAAAGCGAGCACACTGACAGCTAATTCAAATAAAACAAAGTAAAATTACTTTATGAGCTACTCCACAACCTCTGTTTTAGTTGTAGACAAGTTAGAAAGTAGAAGGTGCTGGTCATTGAAAGGTGTAATGTTTCAGGAATTACTTTCCAGAGAGAATAAGACTTGAAACTTGACCCTAAATTAGGACAGTAAGGAGGAGGAAAGAGATTTATGTTAGGAAGGGCCCTGCAGAGATAGGGTGAGAAATTCAGGTAGAGACCCACAGGCCGTAGGAGTGAGAATATTGTAAAGGTAGGTTGGAACTAGATTGTGGGGCCTTGAATGATGGGAAGATGTTTGAATTATATTTCATTGACAGTGGGAGTTCCTTGAAGTCTTTGGAGCAGAGACAAAAAGGTAGAGGGTGTGACATTTGCAAAGCTGTGCTTCAGAAAGACTGAGCTAGTGGTGAGGTCAGACAGGAGTGGCCCAGGTAGAGAGTCAACAAAAGCGTCTATGAGTAGTCCCTTCTTGGTCTCATCTTTTGTCCCTTCTGCCCCATGTGTCTTTGTCTCTCTCTAGTCATTCCCTCTGGTCCAGTAACATACATGACTCTTTATCCGTTAAAAGGGATGGAGGGTCAGTCATGGTGGCAGATGCCTGTAATCCTAGCTACTCAGGTGGTTGAGGCAGGAGAATTGCAAGTTCAAGGCTATCTTGGCAAGGTAGAGAGATTCTGTCTCAAAATAAAAATAAAAATGGTTGGGGATGTAACTCAGTGCTCTTCAGGTTCAATCCTCAATACTTCAAGAAAAAAAAATCGGATGGAGGAGCATTGTACTAAATCTCTTACTTTGTTCTGACCACAAAATTTTTCACCTTTCTTGCTAAATTCTGTGGCTACTTTTTTACCTCTCACATACTTTTAGTTTTTGTTTTTTGGTACCAGGGATCGAACTCATGACCTTGCTCTTTTGAGGCAGGCTGCAGCACCACTGAGCTAAATCCCCAGGCATCGCATACTTTTAAATTTATTTCATTTGGATTTGTAACAAAGAGTTGAGGCTGCTTCTTCATCTTCTTTTTCTTTTTTAGTATAGGGGATTTTACCCAGGGCCTCACACTCCCAGCCCTTTTTTATTTTTTGTTCTTGAGATAGGTTGCTAAGCCGTCCAGCCTGAGCTTGAACATGTGATCCTCCTGCTTCAGCCTCCCAGACTGCTGGGAATACAATCATGTGCCATCACACCCAGTTTAGCAAAACTATTTTAGCAAAAATACAGATTCTTCACTTGGCCCTGCAGATTTCCCATGGGTAACTTAGAGCAGGATAAAATACTTGCCATCTCTGCCTCCATTTTGCATCTGTGTCCTGCTCTGAGTCACCTTGGATTCCAGGAACAACCGATCTGAGGGATAACATCTTGGGTTGCGTCAGAACTACCTTCCCAGCAGCACAACTCCCTTATCACAGAGGGCCAGACCCCGCCTGACTGATCCTGAGATAACGACCACAGTTTGACCCAGACTGCTTCTCCCAGCAGACCCTGGGTTCCCCTCCTCTACATAATCTGGAAACTCACATCAGTTCCCCAGTTCCCCCAAAACAGGGCTAAGGATGTTGTCCCATCGTCTCTCCAGAATAGCTATGCTTAGTAAAGTTCTTTTCATGATTTTTACTATTATCTTTCCCTCTGGTTTTTGAGGCTGGTCGCTGGACCTGATTTGTTGGGACTCCCTGAGTTGGCTCTTATCTCTGAAATTATTCTGGTAGGGTCATTCACCTTAAATAAATACTTTTCAATATTTACTTTTCTTATTACTCTTAGCCAGCATTTATTGATAGTTTATGATGTGCCATACACTGCAATAACAGCCTTACATACATTATTCAGTTTAATCCTCACAATTATTCTGTAAGATAGGTACTGTTGTTAACCCCCTGTTACAAATGTTTGTAAAGTTCTAACAATTTGTCCCATATTTCATTACTGCAAAGTGGCAAAACAAGATTTTAAACCCAGGGCTCCAAATCATTATGCAATCATTTGACCTTCGGCTATTTCCTATGTCTTTAAATTCCCCTTCCCTTGGTTTTTAAAGGAAGGACTCTGTTTTGATTTCTTTCCACACTCTCTGGTCGCCTGTTCTCTAGTTCCTTGGCAAGTTCCTCCTTGTTCCACAGTGAATCATTGATATTGCCCAGGGTTCTACATTCTCCAGTTGTCTCATCCATTTCCATGGTTTCCACTATGAATTAATGGCATGTGGTGAATCAGATCTTCTCTCTGACCCAGATCTCTGTTTAGCTGTTTATAGAATTCTCCAGTTGGATGCTTCAGAGGCACTCAAAGTTCAAAACACAAAAACTGAAATCATCACCTTGACCCCAACATCTCATCCTCTTGCTAAGTCTCTGTCCTAGTGATGGCACCACTCACCATCCATAGTAACTGAGGCCAGAAAGCTGGAAGTTATCAAAAACTTCATCCAATAGTGATGATATTCTATTGACTTCACCTCCCAAATCTTTCTTGCAGCTACATTTTTCTTCTTCATTCTCATTGCCCCTGCCTAGTTAAGCCCCAACACTTGTTGCCTATTTTCCAGATTACTGCCAGTCTCTTCATTGATTTTGTCTTTTTCTCTTTCTTTAGTTGCTCTTTTTTTTTTTTTTTTGGTACCAGGGATCGAACTTGGGTCCTTGTGCTTGCGAGGCAGGCAGCGGAACCACTGAGCTAAATCCCTGGCCCTTTAATTGCTCTTTTAACTTGCCACAGAATTTCTTTTTCTGAAATGCAAATATAACATCAATACTACTTTCCCCACATGTTTATTTATACATAGAAAATTTTCTAGAAAAATCTATTAACAGTAGTTAATTGAGGAATATATGGTTGGATGTCTGAGATAGAAATACTTTTTATTGTATACTATTTTGTGCTGGTTCAAATTATATATATATATATAAAACTTTTATCCCTTCATCCTAAAATCTGACCACTCCCCGCCTCTAGTCTAGTTCTTTGCTCTGTCACTTTGAGCGACGTGCTATAGGGAATGGGGAAGGGGATGTTGCCAGAAACCCTGCAGTAAGTCCTGGCCTCCTGTGAGCCATTACAGCACAAGGCGAATTAAAGAATAAAGACAGAAAATGAAACAGAGAGAAGCTAGGTCTTGGGACCTGATCAATGCTGCTCTGGGCAACAAAGACAAAGGCCCCCCAAGCACATCCAGTATTTATTGAATACAACTGTGGGAAGGAATAGAGACCCAGGTATGCTTTGAAGGCATCTAATGAAATACAGCAGAACATCTGGCATATGGCACCAGGCAGGTCTGCTAGGGAGTAAGCACGGCTTATCTTGCTTGGATAGAACAAACAGTTACTGGGACTGGGTACAATTAGCAAGCAACCCATTAGGTCAGTGAGAAGCCATATTTCAGGGGAAAGGATTTTAACTGGGGTCATGGTGACCTCAGCTGCAGGTACCTCAGAGCCCTGCCACTTCACAGACCAGGGCCTAGGTTTCTGTGGCAGCCATTGGGGGAGGGGCTATACTCGACCAGTCCACCATCTGACCTGCCCATTTGAGTCATATAGAGCTTCAGTCTGACTCTTGATATAAAATAATATAGCCAAATTATGGAAAGCAAGAGGCAGGTGTCACTCATAGCCTGCTAGTACTGGGCAGGGATGTCTACTACAATATTTCCCTCAATGTGTCCTACTTTTGCAAACCCCCAGGCCTTTGCATGTGTAGTTTCTTCTGTTTAGAACATCCTTTCCTTCTGCTCAATCTACTGCCTGGTTACTTCCAGGATGCAGCAGCCTGTGCTTGTCAGATGATTTAAGAATTAACTGGCTGCTCATTTGCTTTTCTCTATATACTGTGAACTCACTGAGATCAGCAACAAATGTCTTGGTCATCTTTATAGCCCCAGTTCCTGAATGTGTTCAATATGTGTTTGAGTGAATGGGGATGGGGACTAAATGCTCACATTGAGTGTACAATGGAACAGGTTTTAAGGAATTCCTTGGAAAGGAGTTTCAGTGATTATAAACAGCACCATTGTTTCTTGTGTAGGATAATGGCATGACAAAATGATTGGAGAAGAGAGATGTCAGAAATTAGTGTCAAAAACAAAACTTTAGCAATTGAGTTTAAGGATATAGCTGACATTTATTAGCAATTAATGAAGCAGGTATATCCCATCTATGAACAGAAAGATGCTCTGGTGAGCTGCTGATCAAAGGGGTGTGCTTTATAGGCCAAAAAGGCTGAAGACAGCAGAGACAAGAAACAAGAAATGGATAGGTCACTTCAAAGTTACTTTTCTTCTAGGATTAACGAGAAGGGATTTCCTTGTCATGCTATCTCAAGTTGACTGAGGTGTCAACCCGACGATTGGTAGCTGTCTATTTGAAAAATAGCCTGTTTCTAAGTTCAGTCTGATCACATAGCACTTAGCACAAATGACTCTGTTCCAGTTTGGTACGGTTCATTGGGACCTAGTATCCTATAGGAGCAGAGCCCAAAACAATAGCCACCCATAAATATCACTTAGTATCTGGTAGTCAGTAGTTGAGAGTAATCTGGGTGTGAAGAAAACAGGGCTAAGATTAGATCTCTGACCCTGGAGTGGGTAGGAGAAGCCTGAAGGGAAGCTAGTTTGGGAAGAAAATGGGTTTCTAGGGCAGAAACAGGCAGTAATAGCTATTGTCTATTGAACATCTGTATCATGGATGTGCTAAATGTTTTTATAGGCCTAACAGGAAGTTTTGGGTGGTTAGATCCTTGATTGATTCTTTCTTGCTGAAAAGAATTTGAGTGTTCCTTCCCCAGTGCATGTATTTGCTTTTGGGGCTGGGTTGACAAATTTTGGTGGAATCCATTGTATCTTTCTATAGCCATATATTTATTCAGAAGTTGACCTGTCACACCACAAAACAAGGAGCAGGAACTCTGATCCCATGAAAATTTAAGGCTATATAAACATGTCTGAAGGACTGGGAAGGCCCAGCCAAAGTTTCATTTTAAGACAAGATAATCAGATTCCCCAAAGGGACATACCTACAAGGATAAATGGCTTTGGGACCATTGAATCACTGGAAGGTCTGAAGGAGAGCCCTTTTAGCAGTGTACATGATACTTCCTGAGAGCAAAGGTGGAAGGAGGGAGGAGTCTATGTGGATGAAATGAATGAGCTGTACTAATACAGGAAATAATACTGGAGATGAAATATAAAATATTACATCTCCCAACCTGTTTGCTGTCTGCTACGCCAAGCTTATGTTTTCTAAAAATTGAAGAATGAATTCTAGGAACAACAGAGGTTAAGAGTAGGAAGATATTTATTGATAGGATAGCTCCTGAGAGGCAAGAGGGAATCCCAGTGGGTATCCAAGGGATCCCACTTTACAGTGGAGTTTTATAGAGCAAAACCCATGTGGATACAATGTGGGCCATAGCTGTGATTAACCAATAAGGTTACAAGTACAGTCACTTAGGTAATAGTGGTCTAATTGGGAAACAAGTCATGTAATAAGCATGGAAAGAACATGCTTGGAAAGAATAAAGACTTTTCCTAGGAAATGGTGGGTCCAGAGGTCTCTGGTTACCCACCAGGGTGGCTGATATCTATCTAAATTTCATTAGGCCCAATGTTTGTCCTTTGAGGAAGTATGCAGGTCTGATCATCTTGTCTTTATCTTGAGGCCCAGCTTCCAACAGACGAGTCTCCGCCTGCAGTTGCAGTGTGTTTCATCTTTGTCTTGACTCTCTTGAGTCTGTAATAGTAACACTTGGAGACTAGACAAGTGGTCTTTGTTGTGAGAAAGCCTGACTAATTTTACTGAAGGTGGAGTGTGTTCCTTTTCATTTTACAAAAGTCTCACTGTCTGGAGAAACATACAGAGACCTGTGTGAAGACCCTTAGGAGTCAGTAAACTACTTTTATTTCTTCAGGACTTCTGGGGTTTGAGCCAGAAACTTGACCCTACTGCTGTGACAGGTTTTCAGCTCTACTGAGCAGTGGATATGTGTTTCTATTATTAGCAGTGCCAGCAGGTGCTGACTGCCCATGGCCGGGGAAGAGGCCAGAAGGCATAAGTGACTTGGTTTGAGTGTCATCTCCAAGGGGCTGTTGGGGATTTGGTTTTGGATGGTAAAGCTCAGGGACCTGGAGCAGTGATCAGGAGTATTTGTGGACACTGTTGCCATGGGGATTCTCAAAAACAAGCAAAGAAGGTAATCCCCAGAGAAGACTGCAACTTCTCATTGGTCCAATAAGTAGGGGCTCAGGAACATCTAGAAATTTATTAGAAACGCAAATTCTCAGAGCCAACTTCAGATCTACTGGATTTGGTTTCTTTTGTTTCGGTGGTTCTAGGGCTCACACACAGGGTCATCCACATGCTAGGCAAGTGCTCTGCCACTGAACTACATCTTCAGACTTAGAAAAACTGGATTTAAACAATCCTTCCAGGTGATCTAATAAACAATAAAGTTTGAGAACCACAGATAGAATATAGCTACAAAACTGAAATCATTTGAACTCAAGCTAATGATGTCTTTGATATACACTGTCTATAATCATCATCAGAGCAACTTATTTTACTAATGGAGAAACTGAAGCCATCACGTCACCTGTTTTGGCAAATCCACGGAACACGTCTTTGCGCTTTCCTTCTTGGCCTCTTAGTGTCATTGGCTACGGTTGGCCACTTGTCCTTGGAAACACTCTCTTCATGGCTTGTTGATCACACACACTTGTGGTCTTCCCCCCACAGTCTCGGGCACGCAGTCTCCTTTCCTGGCTCTTCATTCCATCTTCCCATTGTCGGAGCTCCAGACTGAGCCCTCCCTCTCCATCTTCCCTCTTCTAGTTCCATGGCTTTAAATAGTATTTATACTGGCTAATGGCTCCCTTACAATCCACCATTTTCATCTAATTACCTATCCGACATCTCCACATGGCTCACTAATAGGATCCCAAGCCTAATATATCCAAACCAGAGCTCTTCATCGCTGCTCCCACACCTGTTTCTCCCGTCTTCCTCTCCCAGTAAATGGCTACTTATCTACTTGCTTAGGCCCCAAACTCAGGAGTCATCCCTGATTTCTCTAAGGCTTCTCAGTTCTGTCTCCAAAACACATCTCAATTGCATCCACCTCTCTCCACACCCACAGCCTCCGCCCTAGTCTAAGCCACCATCCCATCTCTCCTGGATGGCTGTTAACATCTCCTAACTGGTTTCCCTGCTCCCTTCACTCTTGCTCCTTCCCAGTAAATTCTCTGTACTGTAGCTTTTAAAACAGAAACCAGATCACATCGCTCTCTTAGTCAAAACCCTTACATTGCTTCCTGCTACAACTAGAATAAAACCCTAATCCAGGTATCTTCTTGTGGCTTACAGAATAGTGATTGATCTGGTCCCTGTCTCCATCCTTCTTTTCCATCATTCTCTAATCATTGATCCTACTGGCCATCACTGCCATGGTGCTGTCTGTGTGCCCTGGGTCAGTGCTGGCCATGTGCAGGGTAGTGGTCTGGTTTCATTCATAAGACTTTTGACACCAAATATTTGGGGTTTTGTTTCCACACCAGCCAATTCTCCAACTGTCCCAACACCACTTGGATACCCTACAGTTTAATTCAATTCTGGAGTCAGTGCAGACCCCGCAACATATCTTAGAGCTGCTCCCACTTCAGACCTCTCAAGAGTCTTAGGTTGCCACCAGTACTTCTGCTAAAAATGGAGGACAAATCCAACGTATTTGTTTGTATGTTTGAGAAAGGCTGGCCCTAAATTCCCTCTGAAGCCCAGGATACCCTCTCGCCTCACAGCTATCCTCTTGTGTGAGCCTCCTGCCTCAGCCTCCCACCCAAAACCAAACATTTATTTTATTACTATTACTTTTTGCAGCACTGGGGATTGAACTCGGGGCATTCTACCAGTGAACTATATCTCCAGCCTTTTTATTTTTCTTTTGAGACACCATCTCACTAAGATACCAGGTTGACTTCAAACCTCCAGAATAGCTGGGATTATAAGGTGTCCTACCATGCTTGGCTTCAGTATTTGGTTTTTTTGATCACAGAGGGTGAATCTGATTTCCCTGAAGCAATGTACCCATAACAGAGTCATCAGATTTCTGTAACAATCTGCTGTTGTCCCACCCAAGTACTTGCAAAGCCACCTCAGATGGTCTACATATCACAAAGTCAAGCCGGGGGTCCCTGGTCATGGTGGAAGTGGTGGCAGTGAGATGGCCCAGGCCCAGGGTCCCTCCCCTGCTCACACACCTCCTCTTGCCATGTTTAGTGGGACAGGAGCAGCTGCCTCACAGCCATCTCTCAGTCCTGGCAGCCCTCTCTTCCTTCCCCTCTTCCTGGGCAGAGCTCCGGAGATGGTTACCACTTCCAGGGACAGAGACAGTGAAGGAGGAGACCCTTCTCTTTGTGACCAGGCTCAGGCCCCTCTCAGCCTTCTGATGTGGTGCAGGGAAGTGAGGCCTGAGGGGTTGGCTGATCACTGTCCACTGGTGGCATTCTGAATTCAGAATGTGAGGTATTTTGCACAATTAGAATCCCACAGCAGAAGGAACCTCACTCAGCATTTTACAGCAAAAGTGAGAGCATTGACTGGGGCCTTGGTGGCACACACCTGTAATCCCAGCACTCCGGGAAGCTGAGGTAGAAGGAGCTCAAGTGTGAGCCCCACCTGGCCAATTTAGCAAGACCCTATCTCAAAAATAAAAACTGAAAAAGGGCTGGAGATGTAGCTCAGTGCAAAGGCCCTGAGTTCAATACACAATACTGCCAAAAAAATAAAACATAGACGTGAGTGCACTGAACCACCTGATTAATCATCAGTTATCAATAAACTGCTTTTATTTTGACCCTTGTGCTAGGAGCAAGGGTGAATACAGAGTACTTCAATATATTTTCCAGCAGGCAGTATGACTGCAGACCAGCAGGGAGATTGGGCATATATGTTAATAAAACAGAGCAGAAAACAATACTTGGAACAACTACACAAACATATAATTTATAATCCATTTGCAGAAGGAGCAAAGACATGGAATGGTTCCAATTTATTCAAGTGGGATGAACCCAGATGGCTTCACTTCCACCTTTGTCCATGTTTTAAAATTATTTTTTAATGCTGAAATAATTTTAGATTTACAGAAGTTACAAGAATAGGTAAAAGATAGTTCCTGTGTATCCTTCACCCAACTTCCCCATCGTGCTAACATCTTACATAAGCATGGAACAGTTATAAAAATGAAGGAATTGCAGCCGGGGATGTAGCTCAGTGGCACCGTGCCTGCCTGGCAAGTACAAGGTCCTGAGTTTGATCCTTGGTACTGGGGGAAAAAGAAGAAGGAGAAGGAGAAGGAGGAGAGGGAGAGGGAGGGGGAGGGGGGGAGGGGGAGGAAGGAAGAGGAGGAGGAGGAAGGAGGAGGAGGAGGGAGGAGGGAGGAGGGAGGAGGGGAGGAATTAACACTTATATGATACTACTAGCTAAAATATGGACATCTCTTAATTTCATTAGTTTTTCCAATAAGTCCTCTTTTGTTGTTGTTGTTCCAAGGTCCAGTCCAAGCCATCATGATGCATTTTAGTCATCATGACTCCTTAGTCTTTGCCAATCTGTGACAGTTTCTCAGTCTTTCCTGACCTTCAGACTTTGAATAGTTTTGGTCAGGTTTTTGTGCCATGCTATTTAATTTGGATTTTTCTGATAAGCCCGGGGTTATGGGGTTTGGGGTGCTATTCTTCATCATATCAGGGGGGCGCACGATAACAACACGACTTATTCCCAATGAATTGACTGTAGTCCCTTGGTGGAGGTAGTGTCTGCCAAATTTCTCCCTGTAAATCACTATTTCCCTCTTTCTGTGTTCCATCCGTTAGAGAGCGTCACTAGATTTAGCCTACACTGAAGGGGAGGAGATTAAACTCCAAGGGGAGTATCAGATAATTGAGGGTGTGTGTTAAAATCACCACAGTAATGAATAAATATTTTCAAGGAGATTCTTTGAGGCTATGCACTTTTGTTTCTTCTTAAAGTTTTTCTAATTTTAGTGTTCATGAGTGGATCTGCCTGTAGCAAATCTTCATCTGTTCTGTAGTATCTTCACCATGATTTTGTACTTCCCTCAATCTTTCTATATATATTATTTGAAACTCATCTATTTTATTCATTTATTTAACCTTGTTCTAGCTTTGTCTTTGGGAGCTCTTTCAGTTGGCTGCTTTTGTTCTCTCTCTCTCTCTCTCCTTTTCTCTCTGTCTCCTTTTCTTCAATATACACAAGCTCATCCTGTATTTTCCCTTCCCCAGCCCTAGAACCAGTCACTTCTCCAAGAACTCTGGCTGATTGTACTGGAGAATAGCATTTAGAAACCAAAAGCTTTCAAGTGCTCTTAGTACAGAGAGCGAGGAGACGTGTGTAGTTGTCTATACTCTTTGTAAAATGGAAATTGCCTACCCCACCCCTACTTCTTCCTTCCCTTTGGTCTTTGCCTGGATCACAAAACAATCTACACTCCTGCTTTGGAGCTGCTTCTGTTAATGAAGGTAATTATTTCAGTCTAAACTTTCACTGTGTGCTAAGTACTATCATGTTTTTTATTTCCTGACAGTCCAATCCAGCAGTTTCAGCAAACATTTTGAGGTCAGTATGAGAAATAGCCTATTTTTAGAATTCCTTTCCCAAACCTTTGCTTTTGTGCAGCCTATTAGCTCTCCACTTCTCTTAACCTCTGGTTAGCTTAACCAGCAGAATCTACTGAAACACTGTGGTGTTCGGGGATCTTCACTAGACTCTTCAGTGGCAAGGACCTGGCAGGACAGACAGCTCCACCTAGCTGGGTACCTAGGTATTCACTGATCAGGAAGGAGCTGAGTGCCAGGTCCCTGCTCCCAGTCCCTGCCTTCTAACTCAGCAGCCAGCACATTCTCGTAGTCATCTGAGTCTTCCTCTGACATCTCTTCTCCATGTGTCATCTGGCTGTTCTCACTCTGTAAGGACAGCTGAAAGGCCACAAAATACCTGGAAGACAGGGATCTCCTTGTGACAGGTTGGATGTGGATCCCTGGACCATCTGTCCTGTCCTCTCCATAGTCTGTGTTTGAAGATGTCTCTTCTTCCTCAGGCTGCTGACTTCCATTAGTATCCTCTGCTGGGACATTTACATAGTCTCTGCAGCACTGAAAAGCCACCCAGGGCTCCTTCTCTTGGATGTCCCCAAGATCCAAACCTGTCATGTTGACATAGTCATGGGAGCTCTGAGAAGAACCTTCCCCATCGCTGAGTGGATCACTGCCCTCAGGTCTTGGAAACCCAAAACTGGTGCCATCACTGGTGTTCCCACAGCTCTTGTGTCCTTCCTCATTACACTCCAGCTCCTGGGCACTTGGAAGGACAAAGACATTTTTAGGTGGGCTGTTGGTAGAAGTTAACATCTCAGCAGTCTCTTCTGCTGTGGGGACATTGACATAATCATTTGTCTCCTCTGAAGATATACTCGAGCCATCCTGGGAAGCTGGGACATTGATGTAGTGTGCCGAGGCAGCAAGGTTCCCACTCACACGGGGCACAGTGGCATTGTCATAGACACCCACCGAATAGTCCACAGCATGGACCTGAGCTTGGTGTCTCTGGAGGGTGTCATCTGCTTGAGAGGGCTGTGAGGAAGAAGAGAACATGACAAGACTAGAGCACAAATGCAGACAAAGCCTCTCTTCTATGCCCTGCCCTGCCCTTGTGGTTCCTTCCCTCGGTCCTTCACCTGAGAGAAAAGCTCTGTAGATCTGGAGTGTCAAACTGCAAGGTTCTTGATGCCAGGCAGGTATGAGGGAAGTGGGCTGGGTTGAATGAAAGTATTTATGCAAATGTGATGATGAATGGCACTGGTTTTGGGGGACAGTGTGGGGGTTCAGTGGGCAGTGGGAGGAAGTCTCATGCAGTGGAGAGAGCGTCTCCCTAGAGCACACTGTGAGGCTATAGAACAGAGTGGCTGAAAATGCAGGCTTTGATTCAGACCAGGCTGCAAATCTGAATCCCAAATCCCTCTGTGCTTTCATTTCCTAATTTATAAAGTGAGCATGATCATAATATCTACCTTATAAGGTTTTTATGAGGGTTAAGTGGATTACTATGTATAAAGTGTGCTCCTGGCACTTAGAAAACACTAAAAACTGAATGAACATGGTGGTGCACACCTGTAATCCTAGGTACTCAAGTGGCTGAAGCAGGAGGATGGCAAGTTCAGGGATGCCTGAAGAATTTAGGGAAAACCTGTCTTAAAATAAAAAAGGGCTAGGGGAATAATTCACCACTCCCTGTGTTAGATCCCAAGTAAGAGGAAAAACAACACAACAACAGCAACAACAACAAAAAAAACACTGAAAAATACTTGCTATTATTATTATTATTATTATTATTATTATTTGTACTGGGGATCGAATTTAGGACCTTGCCCTTGTGAGACAGGTGCAGGGCCTCTGAGCTAATATTATAAGAGGAACAGCTGATAAAAAGATGCAGCTGATTCTTGGCATTTAAGGATGATGATTTGATGTTTCCAGAACTTGTGAAGTTTTAGAAAATCTGGACACCTGGACTTTCAAGGTGTGAAATGTCTTCAGTTTTTAAATGTTGGCAACTGATTGAAAATGTCCTTCAAACACTGTAGAGTCCAAACCAAACAGTTTGTGGGCTTCAGACAGTCTAGGCTTAAGCTCTAAATGCCTCCCCTTTCCCCCAAGTCCTGGAACTGGCTCTGGCGATGGAATTTCCTCTTCTCTGCCCTTGCTCAGCCACTCGGACTTGTTACCCAGGAAGTGTGACAGGCAGGAGCAGAGCCCAATGTGTGGGAGAAGGAAGAGGCAGCAAAGATGGTGACATGAGGCAGTTGTGTAGTGACTGAGCCTGAGCCTCTGGGTAATGAGAGGCTGAGTAACAGCAGCAGCAGCATCACACTTACCCAAGGAAGACCACACAATCACGGGGACTGGACTTTACACAAATAAACTGTGTATCTACGAAAGTCAGTGCCCCTATCTTCACAGTGGTCCATCTACTGTCTCTGATGTCTCTGGAGCTATTGTTGGACTCCTTGGGAGCTGCCTTCAGAGGCAAATCATGAAACACAGAATTATGATTATCAGGTGTGACCTCCTCTTGTAACCATAATGACACAGGCTCTAGAATTTCTAAAGCAGGGTTTTAAGTGTGTTTTTAGTATCAACAGCATTGCTGGAATATTTGAATACCCTCCTGAGCTGACTACTTTGAAGGGAAGAGCACTCATTTGGATAAGCACATTATAATGTTATTGTTAAAATAATCAATTGCAGTTCTAACATCAGGTACTTAAATACATGTGACTTACTGTTTTTGGAGGGAAGGGTCCAGTACTGGGGATTGAACCCAGGGCTCTCACACTGAGCTGCATCCCTAGCCTTTTAAAAATTTTTTACTTTGAGTCAGGTTCTTGCTAAGTCACTAAGTTTTTATCTGTGAGTTTCATGAGTGTTGCAGATATAGAAACACAGAAATTTTAAAACAGATTTTAAGTAAACCTTAGCCTTGTCTTGCAGCTAGGGAAGATTCCCTAGGTGATTAGGTAGATCACATACATGCTTTAGGGAATTTGCCCTAGGACCCAGGGTGAACTTCGCAAGCCATTATCCTGACTCTATCTCTGGAGGTGATCTCTTTTGCAGGCTGAGAAGTGCTCTAACTTGCCCATTGATCTATTTTCCTCACTCTCTTTCAAAAAACAATTGTAGGGCTGGGGATTTAGCTCAGTGGTTTCTCTGCCTGCTGCGCAAGCACAAGGACCCGAGTTCAGTACCAACAAACAAAGAAACAAACAAACAAAAAGAATTGTAAAGCAGTGGTTTAGATCTCTTGATCCTTGAGTTTGCTAGCAATGCTTCCATCCTTAAACAGTTGTTACACTGCTGAAGTCAGTTGTAACTTGTGAGCCTCAGCTGGGCTCAAATTTCTGATCTTCTTGCCTCAATCTCCTGAGTGCTGAGATTGTAGGTGTGTCCCACCACATCTGGCCACATGTACCTTTCTTAAAACCAAACACTGGCTCCTGTCCTTTTTAATTCTTCTCTTTGTACAATAAACAGATCATGACATTAGTCTTCTCCCCTTATTAATAGGGCTATAGGGCAAGTGCCAAAGGACGTGCTGTCTGCGGTGAAATCAGATCTGAGACCTAGACTTCATCTCCTCAGTTCTCCTGCCAGGCACCTGTCATTCTGTCAAGAGGCGTGCCTTTTCATTTAATTATTTTTATTTTATTTTTTGTGGTGCTGGAGATGGAACCCAGGCCTTTGTGCATGCTAGGCAAGCACTCTAGCCCTGATCTACATCCCCAGGCCTTCTCTTGACACCTACCACATGCTCAGGGATGTCAGAGGTTCTGGAGATGAGACTTTCAGCGCTGAAAATACGGATACTTCTTGACTGATGTCTCCCTGAAATGACAGACATGAATCCTCAAGATAGGCAGTCTTCTCAGGACTTCCGCCCAAAAAGTCCCTGAATGGTAGCTGAATGGGGTTTGTGCAGTGCCTGGGATGTTCAGCTTGGGCCCTGGTGTTCTGTGACGAGAAGGTCAGAGCTACTGGGAGGATGTGCTCTGAGCCTTGGATGCCTCCTTGGAGGCTCCTGAGGAGGACTCCCCATCCTCTTCCAGGAATGCTGGCACCATGATCTCCTCAGGTGTGCTTCCACTGCCTGGGCACACCTTGCTTTCTGCCTCAGCACCAAGAAAACCAAAGCCCCAAGCCCAGCTGTTTCTCTGCTGCCTTCTGAGCAGGCACAGCCCACAGCCTCTCCATTCCAATCCCAGCACTCACAGCAGAACAGCGTGGAAGCTTAGAATGGCCTCCAAGTGGTGACAGGTGCATTCTGGGAGCAGAAGTTCAGAAAGGAGAAACATACCCAGCTCTTCTTGTCGGCGAGGCAAGAGGTCATAAATATTTTTGGCTCGTTGTCTGGGTTGAGGCAGGGTCAGTGAAGGGATGGCAGTAACTCGAAGGTAAGGAACTTGCCCTGCAAGGCAATGGGAGAGATGCGAGTCATGGAGGGGTCACCTGCACCGAATGTGGGGACGAGACCCTGGAGATATTCCCCACCTTCACCAGGTGTCATGAAAAATATACTATTAGATTTGAGCTAGAGGAACAGGAGACTAAGTAGACAGAAATAGAAAGAGTGAACTGGGTACAGGGGCACCAGGGTAAGGTCTTTCCCAGTGGCACTAGAGCCACAGTTCAAGACCAGGTGCCAAATGACCAAGGACTGCCCAGTGCAGGAGCTTATTGCTGGACCTGGGTGTGGTGGTGCAACCCCATAACCCCATAACCCCATAACCCCATAACCCCATAACCCCAGCACCCTTGGAGGCTGAAGCAGGAGGATCACAACTTTGAGGCCAGGATGGGCAACTTAGTGACTTAGTGAGATCCTGCCTCAAAATAAAAAATAAAATGGGCTGGGGATTTAGCTCAGTGGTTCTGCCACCTGCCTTGCAAGTTCAAGGACCAGAGTTCAATCCTCAGTACCCAAAACAAAAATAAAAAAATAAAAAATAAAATGGCTGGGGCAGTAGCTCAATGTGGAGGCCCTGGGGCAAATCCCCCATACCAGAAAAAAAAAAGTGTATTGCTGGAAAATCAACTGGGTTTAAACAGGAGGCCAGATTAATGCCACTGTGTTTCAACTTGGAGCAAACAAGGGACCCACGCTTCTTCCTTCTGTTCCAGTTCCACAGGATGCAGAAAGCTGTGATGATCAGGAGGATGGCGAGGAGTCCCGAAAACACAGAAAAGATGCTGCTGCTCTGGTCTTTATTCCTAGGAGAAAGGACAAGTTTCACTGTCCCAGCTGGAATGGAGGTTGGGGAAGACACTGCCTTGTGCGTGTGGAGCCCAAGCACTGGGATGAGGGACAGCTGAGGTGGAAGAGAGGATCATCTCTGAACAGCAAGCACATGCAGAGAGGGGTGGAATGGGGAGAAGGGAACTGTCCCTTCCTACCGGCTGCTAGAGGTTTGCATGTGCAATTTATTTAACCTTCACAACAATCCTGCCTCACTTTGTGGTCAAGGAATCCAAGATTTAGACCCAGAGCAAGTAACACATCCAAGATGAAACAGGTAGGAGGCGCAGAGATGGAACGTGAGTCTAGGTCTGGTGGGATCCCAAGATCATGCTCTTTTCAACTGCCCACGCCATCCTCCAAACCCGCCAAGTCAAATCCATCCACTCTGTTTCCCGAGCTCCCTGCTTCCAGGCCTCCGGGCTTGCTTGGAGGAGAGGATTACCCGACTCACGGTCAGGGAGTGGCTCGGTGACAAAGGCCAGCTTGTATGAACTTGAGTAACCCCAACTTGTGCCGCGGGTATCCAAGCAACACCCAGCTGTTAGGTGGAATTTAACCAGTGCAAGTTGTGTGCTGCCTGTGGTTCCTTGGCAGGGCTGGAGTTAATCTCCATGTGCTTGAGTGTGGAATAGTAGCCAGATCACAATCCCAGGGGGCTATGCCTCCTCTAGCAGGAAGCAGCTGATGGAAGATACAGCAGGAGCCGGCAGCTGATCTGCTACCCTCAATAAGTAGAAACCGGGGACTGGGGATTTAGCTCAGTGGTTCCGCTGTCTGCCTCGCAAGTGTAGGGTTCCGAGTTCGATCCCCAGTACCAAAAACATAGTAGAAACCAGGACACCTGCCAGGGAAGCCTTTTGTCCTCCTGAGCTTTAAGTTTATTTACTCAACTTACTACTGGACATTTCTACCAGCCTGCCTAACAGACATCTGAAACCGAAATAGAACTGTTTTCCCTCCCCAGACCTGTCTTCCTCTCGTGTTTCCTGCTATTTAGTGGCAAAAACCTCGATGTCATTCTTTTTTTTTTTTTTTGGTACTGGGGATCAAACTCGGGTCCTTGCGTTTGCACAGCAGGCGGCAAAACCACTGAGCTAAATCCCCAGCCCTCAATGTCATTCTTAACTGCACTCTTTCATGCCCCAGCATATTCTGTCTGCTTTGACCTGGGCACGGGCATCTACCTTATCCCAGTCGCCTCTTGTTTCTCCACTGCCACCAGCATGTGTTCCACATGGACACTGCAATAACCTTGCTAATGACTCTCTTGGCCTTTACTCTTCCCCAACGTACCATCTTCACACGTGAGCCAGTGTGATCGCTGAAAGCAGTCAGTCAGATCATGTCCCTCCTCTGCCTGCCAACCTTCCTCCCATGGCTTTCCATCACACTCAAGGTCTGCAGTCCTCACCCAGAGGAGACTACGGCACCGTGGGACCCAACCTCTCCCACCTCTTGACCTCTTTCCTATCACTTTCCCTCGGACTTTGCCAGCACTCCTTGCCATTCTGTGCCCAGGCAAATCACAGTCCTCAGATCTGTCCCTCCTCCCCGACCCTTCCTCTGGCAGCTGTCTGCATGGCACATTCTATTCAAGTCTCTTCTGAAATGTCACCTCCTCAGATAGGACTCCCCTGCCCACGCTGTTATTCACAGTTCCCTTAATGCTGCTGTATTTTTTTCTTCAAAGCACTGTGATTGATCAATATATTATGCATTCATTTGTTTATCTGTTTGTCATCTGTCACCCCCCCCTTGACCATAAAGTTCATGATCTCTCATCTGTCTTGTTTACTTAGCGTCTTTTTTTTTTTTTTTTTTTGTAATGTTCACTTAGTGTCTTAAACAGTGCCTGGTACTTAGTAGGAACCTGATGAATATTCATTACACAAATGAATAGATGAAATACTACTATTACTACTACTACTATTACTACTACTAATAATAAAAGAATGAAAAAATAAATAAATAAAAGAATGACTATGGAAATCATTTTGAGGGTATTAGAGCTACTATGGAAAACAGTATAGAAATTCTTCAAAAAATTAAAAATAGAGCTATTGTAAGATCCACCAGTCTCATTACTGGGTATATAGCGAAGGTAAATGAGATCAGTGTGTCTACACTCCCAAAAGCTTCAACATGGAATCAATCTAAGAGTCTGTCAGCCAATGAATGGATAAAGAAAACGTGTTATACATACTCAGTGGATACTATTGTCATTTGTGACAGCATGGGTGGACCTGGGGGACATTATGCTAAGTGAAGTAAAGCAGGCACAGAAAGACAGATACTGCACGATTCCACTTATATAGAGAATCTAAAGAAGTTGAACTCATAAGTAGAGAGTGGTTACCAGGGGATGCGGGGGAGGGGGTACAGAGATGTTTATCAAAGGATACAAAATTTCAGTTAGATAGAAGGAACAAATCCAAAATCTCTATTGTAATTTCATTTAGATAGAAGGAACAAATTTAAAACCTCTATTGTACAGCAGTTTTGTTGAAAACTCCTGTGGTCTCTTGACCACTGTTTAGTGTAGATTTCAAGTGTTACCACACACACACACACACACACACACACACAATATGTGAAGTAGTGCATATATTACTTAGTTCGAGTTAGCAATTCTACGGTATATACATATTTCAAAACAACATGCTGTACACAATAAATACATACAATTTTTGTCAACTGGAAAATAAAAGCAATAATTTTTAGGGGGTACTTCAGGTTTCTGACACCTTTTATGAATTCACTCATCAGTGCCCATGTTTACCTGCAAGTAACATGTTTTCTCTGTTAATAACATTTAATTCCCCAAATGATAGTCATTTAAAAATTTATTATAATTGGATTTTTTTTATCATGGCCCTGAAATATATACCTTGTGGTGTCCCTAAAATTTCAACTCTTGATGTAACTCTTATTTTTGAGATTTAAAACCAGTAGCATTGAATTTACATCCGTAATTGGTTTGGTGAGATTTTATGTTCTAAAGACACACCTTTATTATATCTATTACTACATTATGGCAAGATTTTAGGATCTAAAAACAAATCCTTGGGAAATTGCGCCTTTTGTTTCCCTCATATTGGGACCTGAGATAGGAAAGTTTGGGGACAGAAATCAGGGCCTCTGAAAGGAGAGAAATCCAGCCTGAAGCTCTCCCTCCCGCAGCATCTCCTCAGGGACCTGTGCCTAGCTGCTTGGGGCGGCAGCTCAGCTGGGTTAGAAGCCTTTCAGGTTGGACCGTGGCCTAGTGTCTAATCAGGGGCCAGTAGAGTTCACCCCGATTCACTCACTCTTCCAGGCTGCTGAAAGTCACCCGCAGAGTGCTAGGATCCAGCGTCCTCCTGGTGATGTCTGAGGGGGATGGGGTGGTGTCCATCCTGTGGGAACCTCTGCAGTCCTCTCCGGCTTCAGCCTCTACTTCTGGTCTCGGTCATAACTGGCCAGCCAGAATGTCTGCCACTTTTCCTATGTTGCTGGCTCCTAAAAGGCAAGTTGGATTGCAGTTTCCATATAACCACCTTTATTTTTAATTTTTTTTAGGGGATAACACAAGAATGACAGAATTTCTCCTAATCGCCATGTCTGCAAACACTCCCTAATGTTCTACCCTTTTAGTCTCAAAATTTCTTCTTCCTAAAATCTTCATTTACCAAAGTCCCTCACAAAAAAGTCTTTGGTTTTCATTTCTTCCTTTCTAAGGCATCTAGCCTTTTGTTCTGGAACCTTTCCTCCAACAGATTCCCAACCTTGAGCTTCCCCTGGAAATGTCAGGCCGAGTTTACTCAACACACAAGAACAACAGGTTGGTTCTACCTGGCTTGGCTGCGAGGCCTGCTGCAGGAGGCGAGTGCTCATCGGGTGCAGGGGCTCCCAGGCGGCTCAGGGACAGTCTTCAGTCTCTGCCTTCTGGTGGAAACACAAGGGGCACAGAGGGACAAGCTGCCAACAGGCCCAGGAGAGGCTCTGTGAGAAACTCCTCTTTCTCCAACCCCCGGAGCAGAGCGAAAACAGCAAACCACTTTGGCAGAATGGAAACAGCGAGTCAGTGACAGGAAGCAACACCACCAATGAGCTAATGAAGCAGGGGGCACAGGAAGTGCTGCGCAGCTCTTGATAGATCGAAGAAAGCCTATCTTTAGCCTGCTGCTCCTGGGCTTGCCAGGTGGGTTTGTGGTGCATGGGATGCGAAGTGGGGCAGGGGAGAGGGGGACTGCACTGCCCGCCCCTGGGTTTCTGAGCCCTTTAGAGATTTATAAGCCTCCAGGGTCACAGTGCTTTTAGTAGGTCTAAAGCATGCCTGCATCTGACTCCGTGGGCAGAGCTCTGGTACAGAGGGGGCAGGCTTTTAAAATCTACACTTTCCAGTCTCTGCTTCCTGGCTGCCATAGGTTGAGAAAAAACAAAACAAAACAAAAAACTACTCTTTCCAGGTGATGTTGGCGGAATTGGTCTGAGTCTCATGAGCACCTTGAGAACTTCTGGTCTGGATACTGCCTGCAAATAGAGCTGAGGCCTGGTTAACAGAGCCTCGCGGGCCGTGTCCCGCCCCTGCTCCTCAGTGCTGCCCACTGGGGCTCAGGCATGTGCTGTCCTGTGGGGAGGGCTTTTCTGAGGCACACATGGCGTGCTGTGTTGGAGGTGCCGCTGGGTGGGCTGTCCCCAGGGCCTACGTGAAGTATCCCAAGCTTTGAAGATTGTTCAAAGTTTGTTTCGAACTCTCTTCACCTCTTGCTTCTATTCCTCTCCAGAAACGCTCTACATCTTGGGAGAGTCCAACATGAAGGGGCCTCTAAGACTGTCACGAGGTTGGGTGTGGTGGCACGTGCCTGTAATCCCAGCACTCTGAGAGGCCGAGGCAGGAAGATTGCAAGTTCAAGCCCAGCCTGGGTAATTTAATGACTGAGCAAGACCCCCATCTCAAAGCCAAAACAGGGAGGGGGTGGTGTTGAGGATGTAGCTCAGTGTGAAGGCCCTGGATTCAGTCCTCAGTGCCGCTTTAAAACAACTGTTGTGAGAATGTTCTCTGATCTCATTGATCCCAGATGAATGACAGTGAAACGGTGACACCAGCCTCTTTCACATCTCCTCCTTGTGCACACTGAGGGTCCTCAGCCCTGCCCTGCATTGTCCAGGCTCTCACTGGGCCCTAGGGAGCTGCAGATGGACCCTGGCCAGCTCTCCAGCGGGCTTTGCCAACCTACAATCCTGACCTGGCACGGCAGAAAGAGATCCAGCTTCATAGTAGCTGGTTTGGGGGCTGGAACCTGGGTTTCTGTCCATGTGTCCTTCAGATCAGGGCTGAGTAAGAACCAGGACCCCTCACAAGATCCACTGCATGGGTGCCTGGTGCCTGGGGCCAGTGTTCTAAGCCACTAGAAGAGTAAGGGACAGTGTGTGAGCCAGGAACTTGGAAAATGGTACAAGGGCAGGCAGGCAGAGCAAACCTCAGAACACTGACTTGTACGTAAAAAACAGTTTTTTTTCCCCAAACCACTTCCCGCAGTCTGATCAGGGCTCACTTATCTGGCCAGCCTGCTGCAGTCAGATCAGTCACCCCATCCTCTCCTGCCCTGCACCTGACAAAAGCCACCTCCTCACAGAGTCCCCTGCTCAGGCTTCAGGCAGCGCCTCAGGCTTCCAGGTCCCTCCAGCACCTTCCCCTCCCTTCCCTCCCCTCGCTACAGGCCCAGCCCATCTGATTCATTAAAACAAAATAAGGCTCCAGGATGATTCATCAGAAGAGTGGAAAGAAACTCTTCATCCTGGGAAAGAGTGTGTTTTAAACCTGATCGCTCTAGTGTTCATTTGTAACCATTTTAAATGATTTTAGGGCTTAATGGTGACATATGAGTATAAAGTATTAAGATTGGCTTTAAATGGACTTAATTTATATATCAAGGTGAGCAAAGTCCTCTGATAGGAGCAGGGGATTGTGTGCTATTGCAGTGTCACTGCTAGTACCAAAGACTTTTCCGAAGTCCTCCTTGGGAAGACAGCAGCACCATTAATAGCATCTTCTGGGGTCCCCATTCTCTGTTAAAACCTAGTGGATCTGGCTGCCTCTTTGTTTATTTGTGTGTATGCTTGTTTGTATGTTGAGACATAGTCTTGCTATGTGGCTTAGGATGGCCTTGAAGTCAGGATCTTCCTGCCTCAGCCTCCCTCATAGCTGGGATTGCAAATATGTACCACTGGGCCTAGCTGCTAACACCGCTGATTTTTACTGTATCGATAAATTCCATGTTCTCCAGGCCACATTTTTATGTCATTTGTATTTCTATATTGCCCTATATTATTTTCTGTGCAATATAGTGCCTAATACAGGTGTGTGCCACCATGCCCAGCCTGGCCATTTCTTTGTGGTTGTTTCCTTGGATATAAAATGACAATAAGAGTTCTTATGTATGGGCCTGGGATTTAGCTCAGCGGTGCCGCTGCCTGCCTTGCAAGTGCAAGGTCCTGAGTTTGATCCTCAGTACCAAAAAAAAAAAGAGTTCTTATGTAATGTTACAGTGAAAATTAATTGGACTAATAATGAAGAATGCACAGTTTAAGACTTGGAAGAGGGCTGGGGATTTAGCACAGTGGCACCGCACCTGCCTCCCAAGTGCAAGGTCCTGAGTTTGATCCTCGGTACCCCATAAAAAAAAGATGAAGTTTGCAAATTTTATTATTAAAAGAAAAATCTGACCAAAGTCTTCCTCTCTTGAGACCTTTCTGCTCTTCTCTCCCCACAGCACTGTACATGCAACTTTGGGACAGTGTCCCCCATGTTGGGGTTCCTGTCTTCGGTATCTGTCTCCCCATATGCAACCCTTGAGGACAGGGATTGGGTTTCACTTCTGCATCTCTGGCACCGGGGTCAATGCCTGGCCTCAACTCAGCTGGCCCTCTGTGCAGTGGACACTCGCTGCAGCCGTGAGTCTGTGACCTCATGTGTGGTGGCGGAGACTCTGGGGACAAAATCCGGTCTCTTCCCCACTGTGCATCCATCAGCTGCAGAAACAAGGCAGCCTCACAGGAGGGCAGCCTGGCTTCTGGGTTGGTTCCCTTGGCCCACAAAGGCATCCACAGTAGCTCTCATATTTCTGGGCCAAAAAATTTGGCAAAATTGCCCTATGTGAGGCAAGCCCCCCCAGCCAGGCTTTATTTTTGAAGGTTGGGGGCAGGGACAGGCATGATAGGATGGCATAGGAAGCCCTTGGGGAGGGCGGCTGCACCTCCGACCCCAACTTCACTTGCTGATCTGGTCCTGACAGGCCTGAAACAAAACCAAAGGCAGCAAATACCTTCTTTAGAGCTGTGAGCTCCCTTCTCCTTTCCCTGCCCTATACCACCTAAGGCCCTGGAGAAGACAGGAATGTGACCAGACCAGGGGGAGTTTCTCTCTCTCCACTTAGACTCAGCCCTAATGGGGAGGCAGGTGTCAGGGACAGATACGAACATTCTTTCCTCAAGTCTGCTGCCCCAAGGGCAGAGCAGGCCCTGCCTCCTTGGTCCCTCTGCAGCTGTGGGCTTGGCAACCTCCTAGTGTTCCTTGAGGCCACCACTGCTCCTTGGGGCCCTGGACCCCGTGCTAGCCGCCCGAAGCTCCCCTCCCTCCTCCAGGCTCATGGATGCAGATGCTGACCCTGGGTCCTGGCTGGAAGGGTGGGGTAGCCTCGATAGCAGCGATCAGGTGGTGTCACAGGGCCTCAAGGGGGAGGTGAGGCGGGCAGAGGGCCTGCCTGGGGACTGGGCTGTGATGTGACATGGAGGGAGGACAGAATAGGTCCAGCAGCTTCACTGTGCCCTGAAGGTATAAGTAGACTACTTCACCCATTTAAGGTGTTGCTTCTTTGACCAGAGTGCTCTGAGCAGGCTAGAGCGACAAGCAATATCTCTTCACTTAATTTATGGGGGGCAAGCTTTTGTTTTTTCTATTTTGTGTGTCATAGGACAAGAGCATGACAGTGGGGCTTGGACCTCCCTGTACCTACACTTAGTAGGAGGTCAGGCTCACATGAGGCACGCATGCTAAAGCTGCACTGTCCTTCCATTTCCCCCTAAATGTAGGCAGCACGACTCTGTGAAACTGTAAGATGGATCATCGCCATCCTAGCTTCCTTCTGTGGCCCTTCTGTGGCCTTCCCCAGGGCCTTTGCACTTGTGCCCCTTTCCTTTCTTTGTTCCCTGGTCTTTTTCACCATCTGACATGCTATATATTTACTTATTTTGTTTCTTCTCCACAAAGGTAAACACAAAGAGGTCAAGGACTTTGCTTTGTTTGCCTTCAGTACAGACAACAGTGCCTGGCACAATAGACCCTGGACTTGTTGCCTGAATGAGGTGCCCATTACCCCAGGGAAGGAGCCGAGGGCACCCACGATGATGAAGAGGCGTCTCTCACAGATCTAGGTGAGTGTGAGCTAGTTCAGTGCCGGATTTTAGGAAAGAAACACATTTCTTGCACTCAAGGGTGTGGTGCAGTTCACCTATTTTGCAGACACAAGTGGCTACGCTTAGAGAAGCTGTCTGCACGTGTCGCGGTGTGCAGCAGCGTCTGACACACACGGATATTCCAGAGGAGAAAAGCAATGAAGAAGTTCAGGTAGACATTCTCTGGCGGTTATTAATAGCCATCACACACTAGAACAGGAAGGCGGTACCAGAGTCGGAAAGACCCTGAGGCCACAGAGCAAACTCACAGCAAGGGTCAGGATTATGACACCAGGCTCCTAATTCCCCAGCCAGGCTCTTTCCACCTTACTTCAAGCGACACGTTTTGCTTCTCCTCCTCAATTTTAGGCCATTCCACTGGGCCAGATCTCTAGGTTTCCAATCTATTGCTCTTTTCAAAACAAATTCCAAAGCGGATTTTCATTGCACTGCAGAATCCGCTACACAGTAGCCTTGACAGGCTGGACAGTGACGGCTGTTTTATGTATTTTATATGTGGATATATTGATAATTAAAATGGGAGATACTGAAACAGGATCCCAGTTAGGTTGGTGTAGACAAATATAACTTGTTATACTGTCACCTAACTTGGATCACCTCAGCATTTTTTTTCTTTTTTGAGATGAGGTCTCATTATATAGTTCAGCCTGGCCTTGAGTTCACTATGTAGCCCAGGCTGGCCTCAAATTTGTGGCAAGCCTCCTGCCTCAGCCTCTCTAGTGCTGGGATTAGAGGCATGTGCTACCACACCTGGCTTTATTGTTGTTTTTAAAAATTGGAATCATAATCATTTCAGAGTTGGCAGGGACCTTAGAGAAGAACAAGTTCACAGTGTTTTAAAGTCACTTTTTAAAAGTTACAGTTGCTGGGCATGATGGTACATGCCTGTAATCCTAACACTTGAGAGGCCAAAGCAGGAGGATTGGCAGAAGTTTGAGGCCAGCTTGGGCTAGTAAATTCAAGGCCAGCCTGGACATAGTGAGACCCCGCTTCAAAAAACAAAACAAAACAGAAAGTTACAGGTGACATGGAAGCCAAAAACATTAAGAAGTGCTATTTTTAGGTCAGGGGATTTAGCTCAGTGGTTCCGCTGCCTGCTTTGCAAGCACAAGGTCCTGAGTTCGATCCCTGGCACCAAAAAAAAAAACAAAACGGTTATAAAGAAGTGCTATTTTTGTTGAACACCAGTGGACCCTGAATTAACTCTGAGGAGGCTCTTCCTGATTTTCCAAGTGTAATTTGAAAATCATTCATTTAGTCTGATGATCTTACAGAGGGAAAACCAAGCCAGTGAAGGAGCTGGGCTCGTGGGGCACGGGTCTCCTGCTTCTCGCTTGCCAAACATCACACTCTTCCTCGTCTCTAGTTGTGTGTTTCGACTGCTTTATCAGAGGGCGAGCAGAGGCAGTGAAATGCCTTCCCTTTCCTACTGGTCAGCAGCAGCCCGGCTCAGAGCTCTGAAGGGAGCCCGTGGGGATCTCAGCTCAGCCTTGGATGAGCACAGTCTGGTTTTGTTCTCCTCAGCTGTGCTTGAAGGCAGTTGATGTTTTCTTGCCCTTCTCTTGCCAGCCTTACTTCCTCTTTCAAGTAAGTTTTTGTAAATACTAACTAAAGCGCTTGCCAAGCATGTGTGAAGCCCTGGGTTCCATGCCCAGCACGACAAACAAACAAACAAACATTAGACAGGCCAAAACATGAAGATCTGGAGTTCTAAAACACAAGTCAAAGTCTCCCAACGCAATATTCCTAGGCCTAGCATAGCAGCTTAATCAACTGTGCTGCACCTAGAAAAAGCAAGCACCAGGAGATAGTAAATGTGGCCTGGTACAGGGCACACTGGGGAAGCCAAGTAGCATGAGCTTGGACACAGGCCCTAGGTCTGTCTGTCTCCGAGTAGGGACAGCTACACCCTTGTGTGATGGCATGGTCATTCGGCTCTGGTATTTGCCTTCCTAGATTTCATGAGCAGAAGTTACACTTCTGGTTGGGATTGGACTTCCCGAGTGTATGGACCCTTAACCTCTCACTGTGAGCAACTGTAAAGTGCTGCTGCGGTTTTGACACCGTCCTCTCTGGAGACGCAGCAGGAGGCCACTTCAAAGTGCCCTCCACGTCTCTTCTTCTAAAGACAGGGATGTAGTGCTGGGCCAGGAGGGGTTATTTGAAAAAAAGTTTAGAGAAGTAAAGACTTGTGGATGGCTGGCCCCACATCAGAACACTGGGCCCAGAAACCACTTTTCAAGATCTACAAATCCAGCAGGTTCTTACCTTTCATGGCTTAGGTTCACACCGGAGGCAAGTGATGTTAATAACACTGCACAGAGACAGTAACATGTTTGCATTTTAATTTATAATGGAGTTCTCAAATTAGTTGCCGGTGAGGGACGCGGACTTCTCATCCTCCTTCCTGGCCTCAGAGGCCCATGGCCCAGTAGATCCAGATCAGGGGCTGGTAACCGTCTTGCTGGTAACCAGTGAGTCATCTTTGGGTTTGCCACAAAGTCGGGGAGTTGCCTGGCCACATGTACGCTTGGGAGGGAACCAGGCAGGTTTAGCAGAACATGCTGAACCAACCCAGTGGCCACAGGGAGAGGATATCATAGCCAAGAAAGCAGATCTTACAAACCATTACTAAGACAGAGACCCAAACAATTATTTTCTATAACGGGAGTAGGGAGGAAGGTGGAAGAAAAGAACGTGATCTCCTCATAGGGTCACCTGGGCTGGAGCGGCTCACCCAGCCTCTAGATTATGTTGAGCCAATGTCTCAGGATGCCAAGGTCTCTGCCAGAGTGACATTTTTGAGGTCTTCACTTTCCTTACTGCGTTACAGGATTAGAAGGTTGAATTGTGGATGTGCTGTTTGGTGTAGCAGAGGGGCACAAATCAAGGGCTTGACAAAGACAAGATGGGAGAGTAATAGGGGAAAACAGGGCCAAGCCTTAGAAAGGACTTTACGCTTGGGCACGTGCACTCGTGTTGCATCCTTTCTAGTAAGGGTTTTTTGAGACAGGGTCTCACTATGTAGTTCAGGCTGGCCTTGAACTCACTACGTAGCCCAAGCTGTCCCTGATCTCACTTTGATCCTCCTGCTTCAGCCTCCCAGTGCTGGGATGACAGGCATACACCATCATTCCTGGCTTTCTAGTAAGGATGTTTAGGAGGGAATTTACAATGGAAAAATTAAACTTTAGTTCTGTTGTGACTACAGTGGACCCTTGACTTACAAACTCATTTTGTTCGGAACACTCAAGTTGGTCAGGCTCTTCTACTGAACCTTCCAACTCTCTCCTGTATAATTTTAGGCCACACTTTCTTCCAGGCAGATCTCAGTCCTTAGAGAGACACTGGCCTAGGATTTCTCAACTCCACACAGGAAAGGTTGTTGTCATGCTCCTTCCAGAACTCTCTAAGGGTTAAATCTGTATCTGAGACCATCTGGAAGCACAAGCAGCTGGCATTCGGGTTGTAACTCAAGATTTTGGTAGTAAATTAAAACTAAAATTCCAGCTGTAACCCAAGTTGTTCATATGTCAGGCTGGTCGTAACTCGAGGGTCCACTGTATTTTATGATTCTTGTTTTTAAGTTCTGGCCACTTTAAAAGAAAACTAAAATTTATTTTTATTTTTTGGTACTAGGGATCGGACTCGGGTCCTTGCACTTGTGGGGCAAGTGGCGGAACCATTGAGCTAAGTCCTCAGCCCTCTAAAATTTATTTTGATGAACAAATGAATGACTTCCTAGCCTCTATCTTTTTTTGTTTTTATTTTTGTTTTTGCGGTACCGGAGATGGAAATGAAGACCTTGCGCTTGTGAGGCAGGCCCGGGGCCACTGAGCTAAATCCCTGGTCTCCTAGCCTCTATCTTAAACTAAGTGCATGCTGTGTCCATGCCCGTGGAGAGGCAAGAAAAGGGATAAACCCTCTGGCTGCAGGAACGGTCTCCAGCCAAGGCTGGTTCTGAAGGAGGAACCAGGCTGTGGAAACTGCTGGAGAGTGGGGGTGTCCTTCAGCATCACATGTGTCCTAGGGGGACCCAGGGAGCGGACAAGGTCCTTTTCAACCTGTGGTATTTTTAGAGAGCAGGGAGGTTGTGCACCTGGGTGAGAGCTGCAGGAAGAAGTTATCTGAGCTATGAAATCTCAGAATGTAAATAACCTGTTAGGAAGCTGTTTGACCTGAAACTTGGGTCAGTGCTAGAGGTTCAAAGAATAAAACCATTAAAAAAAAAAAGCTATGGGAGATGAGGGGGCAAGGTGGACTTTCAGCGGTCAAAGCAACTAAAGGTAACTAAATTTCCAAAAAGGCATCAGAGTTGGGAGGGATCTTGACCACCCTTACCTCAGTGGGCAGAGCAGACAGAGCTTGTGCTGCACTTTGAGGGAGCGAGACTGGCATCAGGCAGGGTGCCCCCACGGGCAGTGCCTCAGGGTGCAGGGACAAGCTGGGTTCTGTGCTTGCTCCGATAGGGTGGCCGTGGCACTAGCCTTCTTAACACGACAGCAGTCAGTGGCAAACAGAGACACAGTGAGGACAGCAGTTACAAGTGGGCATGGGATTTTATTCTCAGTGCATGGCAGTACTGGTTTCTGCTCATCAGCAAAAAAGCTTTATTGGTTCCAAGAAATTATTCCTTTTGAAATTCCTCTTTTCTTCCCGTCTCAGTGGAACAACACATTTGAATTTCAGATTTGCCAGTTCATAGCATTTTCCCCTAAGAACCGTATAAATACATGCAAAACATTGTACATAGAGTTTAAATAATATCAAAATGCAAATACAGATCAGGCACGCTGTTAAGCTGAACTGCAAATGATGGCCGCACACACCAGGGGAAACACTGCTTCGATACCACCATTTGTTTGTCATGCAGATCACAATAGTCAATCTTTTGTTTGGTTTTCTTTTTTGTACAAAAATACCAGTGCTTGTTATACTAGTGATTGCAAAGAAGAAACTCAAAATCCTATGTGCGTGCTGATTTGAAAAGAACAACGTGGATAGATTTGTTGGCACATATATATATATATGGCATATTCACATATGGCATATATACATATGGGGAGAAAACGTGAACGAAAGGCCGATTCATTTAAGGGAGCTAATCTCCCTCCATCTTTCCTAATCAAGAGGAAAGGGAGCCAAGTGTGGTAGTGCATGCCTGGGAGGCTGAGGGAGGAAGATTGCAAGTTTGAGCCCAGCTTGGGCAGCTTAGCAAGACCTTGTCTGAAAAACAAAAAAAAATTTTTTTTTAAAGGGCTGGGCATGTAGCTCAGTGTGAAGGCCTTGGGTTCAATCCCCAGTACCAGGGGAAAATTATAAAATAGAAAGAAAAGCAGAAAGGGCACAGCAGGTCTAACTGCAGAGTTGGTAAGGCAAAAGTCCTGGCACTGAACTAAAGAAGAGGGAGGCTGGTTAACTCTGAGGAAGAGGCCGGAATGGCTTAACAGCAGGCATTGTCAGTGCCCACCTCCACTAGTGCAGTGGGGTGGTCCCTAGGTCTGAAAGGTGAGCATGTGTGCAGACGGGTGGTGCCACGGGTGGCTTCAATCATAAGGCAAGGGAGGTAGGAAAGAAAGGAGAGCTACACTGAGAGGTCTTCCAGCACATTCGTGTTTGCCACAGCCCTCTAGGTTTTCGGCAGTGAGGTAATCGCTCGGATTTATCTGTGCAAACTCTCCCCTCTAGCTCAAAGGGAAGAAAAAACCCAAACCCTAAAGAATCCACAAATGGACGGATTTCTAGATGGCTTCTTTCAATATTTTCAGGGATGGGAGAGTCATTTCAGAGGATAGAGGATGCCTATGGGAAAGAGTCGGCCCTGAGGCTGTCACCCAGGACTAGAACCAGCCATGGTTTTCTCTACTTGGTGTTCTGTCTCCCATCTAATGTACTGAACAAGACCTTTCTAGGGGAGGAAGGAATCACAACTCAGATCCTTGCACAAAAACTCATTAATGGAAAACTCCAGGGGGATCAAGGAGTGAGAGAACCATAAAAAAACGCAAACTACAAATGAGAGCATCCTTGCAGACCAGGAGATTGTCTTTGGTACCACTCTGCTAGCTCATTTCTCGAGAGACACAAATCCAATAGAAGGCCCCCAATCCTAACCACTAGCTACAAAACAGCCTGGCGGTTCATCTCTACAGGGCGGGACGGGGGCACACATTCACTTCTGACAGCTGTGTCTCTTTTTGTTGGATGTTCTCCTCACTATCCACAGTTTACTATTCACTTTCCTAGCTATCAAGACAGGAATCTAGGCTGATGTTTTCTCCTTCTTCCCATCAGACCCTTTTAAAATCCAAAGCACCATTTTGGGGAAAAGCATTATTAACTTATGCCATATTTACTCACTGCCGGTTGGATCACTGAAACTGAATAGAAAAAACTTATATATAAAAACATATCCACATAAACACTTAAACTTAATTCCATATCAACACAATTTATATTAAAAGTCTAGAACCCAACAAATTTTTCCCCTAAGTATAAAGATGGCTGTTTGGAGAAAGGAAGTACAGTGTATTGGTTTTTAAACCAATTACAAATATACTAAGTCACCTGTCATGTCAATCAGCTGGTTATGTGCTCCCTTCCACAGGGTTACATGACGGCACTTACTTTATTTTAAATCGTTTAAACAAAATACATATGGCTGACTCAAAAATATCAGTTTCTGATCTAAAGAAAACTATATTTTTTGCATAATATTTCTATATTTTCTCTCTTACTATGGAAACTAGGAGACACACACACACACACACACACACACACACACACACACACACCATTGACTTTAAAAAAGTAGACACAAGACCTCAGGAGTAACCTGTCAGGCACCATGAGAGTCTTTTTGGGGCAGGAATGGTAAAATGACCTCCAAAGCTTGGTATTGGCTTGCTTCTTTAGATGATCTGAGGTAATAAAAGACTTGACAGAATTAAATCTTCCAATGTACTTACTAAATATGTGTGTGAACACTCAACACCTTGGGTGAGCTGGTTTCTTTCCCCATGGGTATTTAAGACAGAGAAAAGATTGCCGAAACATGTTAACTCTCAAAAAACCAAACTCAAAGTTGTTTCCCTGTAATGATGGATTACTAGTAATGATGATGTGTAGGGGCTATTTTTTTTTTATTCTTCTTACCTAGGACAACTCAGATGCAAGGGCCAAGGGAGGGTGGATCTAGAAGAAGCGGCTGGATGGACAGGTTCAGGCCACTTTCCCTTCCCAGATGGAAATGCGACAGTCCCTAAGAGCCTTAGTGCCTCCTCCTTACTCCCAACACTCTGGAAGGGCGGGGGTGGGCTTCACTGATCTAAGGGGAGGTGGGAATCGGGGACATCAGTCAGCTCCACCTTCACACCACAGCGAAAGTCAGTATCAGCAGGGATAAAATGGAGCTCCTGCAAATGTGGCTCCACCTTGTCTGGTAAAAGTCTCAGATAAGCCCTCAAGTCCTGAGTGGCAGGTGGACAAGGGGCAAGAAGGGCAAGATGGCACAGGGCTTTCCTGGAGCACACTGCAGAGAGCACTCAAAGGGAATGTGGGAGAGAGTGAGAGAGAGGTGGAGGAGGAAGAGGAAGCGGGGCTCTCCGGGATGGGTGTTTTGCTCCTTAAGTCGGCACAATGCCATGGGAGCCTCCCCCTTTGGAGGTCTATTTACAAAATCAGAATGTTTGCAAAAGGCCGGAACATTCTGAGTCTGAACAAACCACAGACCTCACAAAGCGCAGAATTAGGAAACTGAAGAGAATGTCAAAGCTGATGCCCAGGCACCCAAGCTCAAGGTTTCTGGTGCCTGCAGGGAGGTTTCCTTACACCCTGCCAGCGTGACTCTTCGGCTTTTCAATACTCCCTCAACAATCAGGTCTTGCCCTGGAAGAGCCCTGGAGATGGCTTTGAAAGCAGCAGTTACCCCAAGGAGGACCCCGTAAGTCTTATTTGACGGTCTATCTTGTCCTAGGCCTGCCAGCTTCTGGTCCTCAAACTCCAGGACCAACTAGTAGGCAGCACCATACTAAATGCATTCTTTTGCCACCACTTTAGCAACACAAAGACGCTCAGGCCCATAGCAAAAACTGCATACACTTGTATTACATCTGTATGATCCATGGTCAAGACTGCTCTCCCTGGCACTTAAGGACCACACACACCTGACAACACAGCAGTTTGGAAGAAGACACACTAACCTGGCAACAACAGGGAAGCAATCTTAACAGTTATTAATGGCTTCAAAAGGACTCTTTTAGCAAAGAAACCCATCTGCCTCTAGAACCAAGTCAAGGGTTCTATGGGGACCCTAAAGGAGAATGGTCAAAGTTGAATCAATTTACGTCCTTTCCATTCTCTTAAATTCCTAACTTTTTAAAAAGCGAAGAGATGGAAGATAAGGATCACAAAAGTCCAAAAGAACATTAGGGGCAGAAAAAGCTAGAGGCCTTTAGTTGTAAGTTTTCAAAGTGGTTTTTAAAATACTCTGCTGGCTGATTTATTTATGCATTCTATCCTTAAATCCACAAATTTCATTTGTGGAAGTTTGTCTCTAAAGCCCCAGTTTACAAATGGCAGGACTCAGAGGATAAAATCCAGAAGTTGGGACATGTCCGAACACTGGGGAGGATCTGGGTCGGGGGATGCCAGGAGGGCTGGCAGCATTCCTTTACCAATGACAACGGATGCCCCCAAGGAGTAGAGTCTACAGTTACCGGCCTGGGGTTTGACTGGGTCCTGCTACAAACTCAAGTTTAAGTTGAAATCCTTGTAGGTCTGTGCTCTTGCTTCATCAGTTGGGGGTTCTCACACACGTGGGAGCAGCTGGCATGACAGTTAAAGTCCCATCCTCACCTCAGAGATGAGACAGATGGAAAAGGAAATAGGGACAACAGGGGTGGGAGTCAGAGAATGAAAGTTCAAACCGACGTCTCCAGGTTTTGTAGAGGGCTGTCCGAATGGGAGCCAACAACGTGTACTTGGTTGCAGTCCACCACATCGGCGTTTTGGTTAGCATGTGGGGTGACCTCATCATCCAGCGGGAGCACCCTAGTCCCAGTCTTAGAAACCTTTTCAAGATCTTCATCCTCTTGTTCATCCAACAGTGGTGTTCGTGGCAACTCCTCTTCTATGGCGAATTCAGGGTGGGTCATGAAGTTGTGGATGGAGTTTTGGTTCTTGGGTTTCTGAATGCTTTCATGGAGGGAGCTATGGAATGCTTTGACCACTTTGATCTATACCGGGGGAAGGAAAAGGAGGATGAGAAAATGGGGAGGTGAGAACTGGCCAGCAGCACAAGGAACTAATGGTTTGAGGAATGAAACAAAATCCAAGCAATAAAACATTCAATAACCAAAACCAACTATGTAAGAGATCATGGGGCAGTATAAACATCACATGGCCAAGCTGGTCACAGTGCCTCATGCCTGTAGTCCCAGTACTCTGGGAAGTTGAGGCAGGAGGATTGTGCATTCAAGCCCAGCCTGGGCAATTCAATGGCTCAGTGAGACCCTGTCTCAAAAACAAAACAAAACAGGGCTGAGGATATAGCTCAGTGCAGAGGCCCTGGGTTCAATCCCCAGTACCTTAAAAAAAAAAAGAAGAAAGGAAACATTACATGGCTCAAATTCAAGCACTAGGCTGGGGTGAGTGATGGAAAACAACAAGGACATTTCCAAAGTTCTATTTTAAAAAAGTAGAAAACCCAGAGCAAAGTTAGCATTCCAAGCAATCCACTCTTAAAAGGAAACAGAAAACAAAAAGACTCAATTAGTTCTTTTGGATAGAGGGCTAGGATGTTGGAACTAGGTGCCAATTAATAGCCAAACTTAAGAGATGATTCACACGTGTGGATTTCTGTGTTGAGGCCAAACATTTTGTGAATGTGGAATGGAAAAAAGGACACACGGAAATGTAGTTATCTGTTTAAAACCCTCAAAGAGCCAACATATATCAATCTGCACATAATACAAATCAGGTGACAAGTGACCATGGATAGATCCTGTGCAGCCAGGCAGACAAACCAGTCTTCATTCAGTGGCATGCAGGACATTGAAACTCTTCAACTGAATAAACTGCCCACCCAGTCAAAGAAGACATGCATATAATTTACACCCCACAGCCTCTACTGTGTCCCCTCCCTGGAATCCTTCGTGCTTTCCCCTAGAAGATGGAGGTGAAATGCAGGTGTCAAAAGATGCCTTTGCTAAGAAAACCTGGCTCTCACAACTCAAGTGCATGCCCGTGCCTGATCTGTAGTCATGGTGCCCAATCGCGCTGCTCTCACTAGCTGTTTGCAAATTGGGAAGAGTGTGATCATATATGGAGAAGGGAAAGAATTGGACCAGGGAGAAACCTGATCCAGGAGGCAGGCTACACACAAGCAGCCTTTCTGTCAGGGCAGAGGGCAGAGGGCAGGAAAACAATTAGCAGTTTTATTGGGCAAAAGGAAATGCAGTGCCCTGTGTCAAAGTCTGTTCTACTGCACAAAAAAGGAAGGCATTCAGGGAATTCAAAGTCTAGAGGGAAAAAACTGACAATAATTGATCCCTGGGAACAGCTCCCGTTTATCCATAGCCACCAGCTCTTTTGGCAGCTCTGCTTTTCTGACCTGTAGGTCTCTCTGGGGTTACAGAATTGGGGTAGAGGAGAAGGTTGGATCCCAGAGATACTGGAGAGGGAGGCCAGGGAAAGGTAAGTAATTGTAGGACCGCTTTAGTTTTGGAGAGGTGGCTAGTCCTAGCCTTGTCGGAAACTTCATTCCATAGGAAAGAAATGGAAGTAATGCAGGAGAAATCCTTACGGTGGGGAGGAGGATGTGAAGGACAGAGGAATGGGGCAGCAGGGTACATCTTTCATTCCTCTACTGTTCAAGTAAAAATATATTCTTGGGGAGAGGCTAGAATGTAGAGGCAGCAGATCACACACACAGACCAGTAAATGGGAGTTCCTGTCCAGTGCCTCCTGTCATCGTATAGAACCTTCCAGAATACTAGGCAAGGCAGCCTCACCATCAGCCCTGCAGGTCCCACCTCTTGGGGAGACTAAGTCTCTGCGGGCTGGGGCTTACCTCACCTCACCTCACCTCACTTCTCCACAGCCTCTTGGCCCACCCAGGGCTGAGGGTGCTCAGAGCTTACAGCAAAGGACTTCTTGCCACTCAACACTTCAGCTAAAAAGAATTAAGGAACCCGGGTGCACATTCGCCATGCAGAACAGAAGGGAGCCCCTGTGTTTCCATCCTTTTATGATTCCCACTGACCACATGATGGTGAATTTTACCATCACATTGGTTTTGCTCCAGACCTGGGTGAGATTAGGTGGAATGGAGCGGGATCTAACCTTCAGGGAGGTCTCAGATGCCCTACATCAAATCTTAGAGCGAGACAACTTGGATTAAGTGAGCCCAAAGTCAACGATGCCTTCTCCTTTGGCCCTGGTACAGATCCCATTGGCCAAGGCACAGGTCTAAAGCCATCTCACCTCTGCAGGATAACAGCCCATGTGTTTTGTCCGCTCTTGATATCTTAAAGTTTCTAATGAGTCCTACAGGAAGGCAGGTACCTTTTATACCATCAGTTCACTGTCTTTATACCAGTGATTTTTAAACTTTCTGCTTCTATTTTCTAAACAAATTGAATACTTTATTGAAATAACTATATGTGGAATCCATTATAAAAAATAGGTTTTTTAAAAACTAGGGTTGGAATAGGCCCAGGAGCCCTGTTTGCTGGCTTTTCCTCTCACCTGCTGGAGTAACCAGTAGCATTGTTATAGGTAGACAAATGAGGGAGATAAATGAGTTGCAAAGGGGTAGGTAGGAAGATAAGGAAACATTCTTTGAGGGAGCAAGCAATAGTCATCCAGCTAGACTGCAGGGCTCCTGGAGTCTAAGGGGAAACCAGCCATCTGTAAGGGAAGCTTGAGAAGAAGAGTCAGAGAGCCAGGGGCATCATCTGTCCTGTGGTGAGCAAAGGCTGAGGAGTAGGGAGCAGGGGCTGTGCCAGAATGCTCCTCAACCCCAGCACAGGCTCAGAGGACAAAGGCTAATAAGCAGGCACAGAGGATGTCACCACCAGCCCACCAATGCTGGCATCTCCCCGTGCTGGAGTGTGATGTCTGGGATGGAGCAGTGCATGGGACAAGGCAGGGCCAGTGAAGCGGATGTGCTAAAAGCCTTGTACACTCTTCTCCCAGCCAACTAGCCCTTCCCTCCCTGGACATCATTTCTCAGAGCCTCCGGGAAATGTCTCCTTTGGGGTTGACTGAAGGGCAACTCTTTCATGAGTCAGGAGCCCCACTGGCCCTTGGGTTAGAGCTGAGTGTAAGGGCTTCTTTGTGGAGCTTGGGAGAGGTCAGATGAGGACTCCATTGTCAGCTAGAATCCTGTGTTTTTCTACTCCCTTTCAGAAGCCAGCAGAGAAGAAGGGTTAAGTGCTTGCTGGAGAGAAATCTTAGAGATCTACAGAATAAAGTTTGGACTCAGTTGCATTTATTTGGAGATCTGGAATGGGATTTAAAATACATGGCTCTAACTTCCAGAATCTCAGTGAGAAGGCATAGCTGGAGAAAGAGCAGGTGTGGTTTGTCTCTGATCCTCTCACCTTTGGGGGCTTGGGGGACCCTGAGTACTAGCACCTTTGCAAGAGCTCACTGGACTCTGCCTCTTAGTCTCCTGCTGTGTCAAATCACCGGGGCATCGGATGCTAACTCTTCCAACCAGAGGGGGCTCACTAAAAAGGACAGAAGGTAATTGCACAGGGATGGCGAGAGGAGATGACAAAGGAATTAAGAGACCATGATGGATTAGAGCAAGAGGTTTTTGGATACTTGCAGGAAAGACATATTTAGTGCTTTCTTTGGGCCGAGAGAGACAGTAGGTATCTCTGTCTACCCCTACATCCCTGTATCCACGCCAGAACACTTACAGTTAGCTAAAAAGAAAAAGCCCCAAGACTAGGCCAGCTCACAGTCATGTGAACCACAGGCAATGCAACTGCTCTTTCTTCATCTTGTGTCCAAGGTTTGGGGTGTGGGGTTGGGAGTTGGGGAGGAAGGGACAAACTGAACACTCAGGTATTTGAAACTCACAATATGTTTAATACAAAGGACCTCCTTCCTCACTAGAAGGCTGCTTCCTCTCTCCTCTCTGCCTCCCATTTGAGAAAGGTAAAATGGTCAGGAATAGAAAGGCATTAGCAAAAGTCCTACAGCTTACCCGAGAGAACACTAGCTCTTAGCTTGATAGGTGATGGGATTCCAGTGGAAAGGATGCCCAAGAAAGGGGTGCCTGAAACTTTTTGTGCAAAATGAGACACGAGGGACTGGCTATTGGTAAAACAATCAGACTAGAGGAGAAGCCAAGGGCCGGGGATTCAGCTCAGTGGTTCCGCCGCCTGCCTTGCAAGCGCAAAGACCTGAGTTCGATCCCCAGTACCAAAAAAAAAGTTCCAGTTGAATTTGGGCAACTTAGTAGAGGAGAGGCCAAAACAGGGCTGCTCTCCAGAAACTCCTATACAATTTTAGTAAATGAAAAAGAAGCTATTTTGAACCTTTCATATACTTCTCCTTCCCGTATGTGAACTGATTCTTAACACCAGATTTTAAAGTCCTTGAAAAGTGAACTAACAAGGATGCTTGGCCTTCTACATTTGAACTATCTACCTTCCTCTCTTCACAGCTAACTAGTTTTTATGCTTTCGCTGCCAGCTAATAACGCAGTGACAACCAAAATGACTATTATTATTGATCACGCTTAATACTGGTTCATGTAGGACAGGTCCCCTTGGGTAAAGAACCCAAGGACACAGCTCCCTTCCTACCTTTCTTGAGAGGATCCTAAACCTACCCCCAATAAGGAGACTTCCTGAGTTTTAATTTGGCCTAATCTCACATCTAAACTTGAGTGATAGAGTTTAGACTCAAAGGAGCAGGAGGAGAGGAAAGGAATAACAATAATATGTCCAGACAAAGCAAAAACAAAAACAAAAAACCCCCACAAAACAAAAAGGCAAAGCGGAACAAAAAACTGCAAGAAAAGGAAGAAACAAGCAATGCAGAGGAACAATCAGAAAACAGAATATTGTTTAAAATATTGTTTAATAGCTTTCCAACATTAAAAAAGTAATGTAATAAAAAGGATCCACAGCCTGGTTTTGGAGTGGGACTTTTGTCTTTTCCTCCCTTAAGTCAAAGTATCAAAGAGAAAAGGCAAAAGGAAAAGATAACCATGGTTGGTTAAAGCGGATGCTACGTGCTCTCTTGTGGTCATTTCACCAAATCATGCATCGTAATAGACTATCACTCACTGCCCATAGGAGGAGATGAAACGGCAGCAGTCACAGAAGTGGTGGGGGAAGATTTGACTGGTGCAACTGCTACATAGGATGAGCTAGGAACGAGTTTTACATCAAGGTGTTGACCCATGTTCTGTCGCTTTAGGACTCCCTTAAAAGAGGCTCCCGTCTGGAATGTGTTAATTACTTCGATCTGCAAAGAATCAGAGAGTGAGACAGCTTTGCTCCACAGTCAGAGAGAGGGGAATGAGGAGGAAGGCAGGGTTACAGGAGGGGTGGGGACGGGGTGGG
>NW_004624807.1:7212071-7284286 GCF_000247695.1 Heterocephalus glaber
GGGGCAGAGGCTGGAAAGCCAGAGAGGGACTCCCTCACAGAAGGCAATGGTGATGGCGGGAGGGAGCGTTAATTTCATATCACAAATCATTTAAGGAACAATTTGCTGTGGAATCTTAACACCCAGCCACAATCCAGTTTTCCCTTCCCCTTTGGCGGCTGGTGAACACTGTAGGTGTGCAGGTGTCCAAGGGTCTTTAAAATTTAAAGGGATTTCTCCCACTCCACCACTCCTAACAGCTGAGCAGAGATTGGCAGCTTATTCGTGGTTTTGACCTAAACTCTTAAAAACAAGGCATGCAATTTGAGATACTGAGGCAAAGTACATATTTCTGAACGTCAAGGCTCAGGAACCTCTAAACCAAATAAATCAACTAATTCTTTTGCAGATTTTCCAAGAAAATAATGCATTCGTTTAAAGGCAGTATAGTAACCCATCCGTAATTGGCCGTAGTGGAAAGGCCCTTGGATTGTGAGTTGCTTGGCGCATTGTCTTCTAGGTATCTTCCCCAAGATACCCTGTGCCAGGCTGAAATGCAGCTCGGGAATCCAGTGGCCAAGGCCCACTGGAGAGAACACCACTGAGCTGTGTTAGTGCGCTGGAGGTCCAGAAATGTCGGGCAGAATACTGACTAACTCAGCAGCTGGACTGGGGAGTGGGGAGGAGAAATTAGCGAGGGGGGAGGAGCAGCAGTCGCTCTAGACCATCCACATGGACCCTGGTTTTCAGAGACAAAGGCAATTAGTGCCATTCATTTCCAGCAATGGCCTCCATCTGGGCCCTCCATCACATCTACCACCCGTGTCCTTGACCCCTAAGTAACAAGAAACAAATCAAAAGGCATCACTTTATCATTCATAGATCTGGTGGCTCCTCAGGAAAACCTGCATGCCTAATTCCAAGGGTCAGCTCCCCAGGAGTATGGGAAAGGTGCTGATCCCAGTTCTCTGACTTCATCTCCAGGTGAAGACAGGCAAGCAGGTGCCTTGCAACTCAGAATATTGCTCCTATTTATAAAGCTTCCTGAGAAGCCACAAAATGCTTAAGGTTAATTTCTGGATTCATACATATCAGAGTTTGAGCTAAAACATCACCCTTCCTCACATGCTATAGCTTTCAGTTCCAGAGGACTGAGGAGCCTGAACCTGCAGGAGGAAAGGGTTGCTCTCAGCAGGGTTCCAGCTGCATGGAGAAGGGGCTGTAGAGATCCTTCCTCGGTGCCTATTAGGGCTATGAGACCTGACTTCCACAATGAAATTGCATTCTAGGTTTACCTCCTCAAGATGCTACCCCTTACATTCCCCAAATTTCTGCTTTCTAGCACTTTTAGCTCCCATAAAGCTATAAAGAATAAAGGAAGGGGGAAGAACAGCTTAGAACCAGGGAGAGGAGAAATCCCAAGCAGGACTGGGCAACCCCTCCACCCCAACTGTGGCAGAGACTGACAATAAGGATCAACAATCAGGTGGCAGGAGATTTTGTTAGGACCCTGCTGAAGATAAGGAGCGGATGCCAGGTGGGCTTTGGGTACCCAGGACACACTAACATGCCTCACACTCAGCCTCATCTGCTCACAGTCAGGTGCACACCAGAATGGCACAGATCTGGTCATCATGGCATCTGTAACCTTTGTCGCCTTCGGTGCCTAGGTCTGGGCTTTAGTGCCATGCTGACTGACTGCCTCACGCTCCAACAGGAAAGGTAGTAACCCTAAAGCTCTGCAGGCAGTGATACCAGACAGACAGGAGCACAGTCGAGGGAATAGGCCCTGGAGAGGAAGGAAGCCCCATGACTCTTGGCTCCCCAGGAGGGAAGACTGGCAAGGAGCGAGGAGAATCCTGGCTAGGAAAAAAAAGTCACATAGTAGAAAAGGAGGCAGGTGATCCTGAGGGGAAGAAAAGCAAAGAGGTTATTTTGAAAAAAAAGCAGACCCAAAGGAAAGCACTGGGGACTTCAGAGAGGGGAGCCCAGGCACCAGGCTCTACGGGCACCCGGCAGACTCAGCGCCTGGAGGGTGGGGTGGGGGACCATGAGAGCCCTGGACACTGACAGGCAGTCTGTGCAGTCCCGCTGCAGTCCCTTCCTGGGGGAAGCCCCAGGGTTTCCCTTCCCCACGTTTATTTCTGTCCGTGGTCTGCCCCATGGAGATGAACTCCTACCAGGCACGAAATTCAGAGTATTCATTCTGCCTGTCTTCTCTATGTATGAAGAAGGCGGGGCTGGCTGGCAATTTTCTAAATCATGTGCAAGGCCAGTTTTTGAGAGTGAACTAGTTTGGGGATTTCCCGCCAACTGACAGAAATAGGCCTGGACTCTGGAGAGCATCCTAGAGATCTTGGGATTAACAGTGTCTTGAGGGGAATAAAACAGGAGAGGTGTGTGGGGTGGGAGCAGGGGAGGGGACTGGCAAGGCCTGGACTGGCCATTTACCCAAGAGAGAGTTACAACTACTGCATGGAAAGTGAAAAGAAAGTCACTAGAGGGCCACAGTCAGGGGACTTAGGAGCAGCTGGCGCAGCTTCTATCCCATTTCAGAAATTATAAGAAGGAAAAGGGTCTGGAGAAAGGATAGTTTCTTCCTTTCTGGGAAGCAGTCTGAAGCCTGCAGAAGACACTCAGAGGCTGTTGTCCTTTATACACACTCAATCGTCAAATTCCCCACCAAGGCCTTAAATTTGAAGTGGGGGAAGCGGGGGTGAACTTCTTTTACAAAGATCCCTCCAGATAATATTGATTACCATAACAGCAGCATTGAGGATGTCACATTAAGTGACTGTTGAGGATGCTGATGAGGGGATTTTGTCTCTCCTTCCTCTTGGGAGGCAGGGAGAGGCTGCACATTCCCCACCCTTGGGTCAGGGATAGTGCTCGCAAAAGACCTTCTGCATGAAGCTTTTCTGGCCCCAAAGGCTGGCAGCGTGGGCCCTGGAGCCAGGCCATAACTGAAGGACGCTGCTAGCAATGGGCCATGGTCTGGATACCACGGCTACTCTCCTTGGAGATGGCAGCCACGCCGGTATCACTGCTCTGTTGGTCCTAAGCTAGGGAGCCCTTTGGTAGTGAGCCTTAGGCGGGAGGGAGATGCTGGCTGCCAAAAACTGCTGCTGCCCTCCCACCACTTCTGGAGACAAGGAGGTTTCTTTTCCCAGGGTGAGGACAGGCCACAGCAGAGTACCTGAGTCTGGATACGGTTCAGGCCCCGGAACCAGAGGATCTGGCCTCGGCGAAGCTCCATCTCAGCGTGGTCGATCTCATCCAGCCCCTCTGCATCCTTGGTGATCTCCTCTTTGGTAGTGCCATGCCCAGCCTCCTTCAGGAACTTCAGAGACTGAGTAGGTATCGCAGAAATGACCTGAGGACAAGAGCGGCAGAGCTGTCAGGGGACTTACCCAGGGCAGCCCCTGCCGGTATCCTGCCCCATTATCCCGCCCACAGGAGTGCGTCGGGGAGGAGCGCCGATCTGCCAGCCAAGCAGGCGCCAAAGGCTCACCAGCTGTCCAGCTCTAGGGAGGGTTTCTGGAGAACTTGTAGTCCAGAAATCTACCGGCCATCTTCCTACTTATATAATTTATAATTCCTCTTCCTTTCCAGTTTGCTTTATGTCTTTAAAGGAAAGAGGACTAGGATACATGGCACATACCCAGTAGGGACAGAGACTAAGACCTGGGGGAAACAACCAGGGGAGAAATCATTTAGGCTGGCCTTGAACTCACTGGGTAGCCCAGGCAGGCCTCAAACTCACGTGCTCCCCCTGCCTCAGACTCCCGAGGGCTGGGACACAGGCATCCACCACCCCACCTGGCCTATAACCTCTTCTACTTCTAAAACACACCCCTCCTTTCCAAGCAAAATTCCACTGCAAAGTTCTACTGGTGTCTCAGAGAAGCTATGTGTTTTCCAGACATGGTTAGAGAAGGACCCAAAAGCGCTGAAGTAATGGGCAGTGAGCACTCCACCTGGTGATGCCACGGGATGAAGGGAGCCTGGACACCTGGGCGGGAGGGAGAGGCCGGCGGCGAGGAGCCGAGAGGCCGGCCGGACGGCTGTGTGACCCACCTCAGGCGCAGGACAGGAGGTCTGCACGGCGTGTGCTGTACAAAGGCACGGGAGGCGCGCCAGTACTCACCTGGCCCCACAAGAGCTCCCCAATCCCGATGAAGAGACACCACAGCCACTGGGACAGGGTGAGCTTGGTGCAACTGAAGGGCTTCCCCCCAAACTCCACAATGAGAACCTAGGACAGAGAAAGGGGCAGCCTACCATCAGGGAGGGGACGGACAGGTGGCTGCTCCCCAGCCATGGCAACCAAAGCAACATCACGCCCCTGCCCAAGGGTCCTTGTGATGCGAGTCCTGACTTGCTTGCTGGAGAAAGGGAAAGAAGAGATCGAGTGGAGGATAAGGAGAGACACATGCGGTCTTTCCAGAGCCCTCTGATGGGGAGACACAGTTCCTACGACTGCTAAGACCGAGACTAACGTAAGATCTGGCAGAGTGGAGTCAGCGGTGAGCTTCTTGTGACCAAAGCCAGTGGGTGATGAGAAGGCAAAGCAATAGAAAGGAGGCACTGAGGGTGAGGGACGCACAAGGGAGGCATCCTACAGAAGGGTGGAGTAGTGGGAGTTCTTCTCTTTGTACGGCCTGTTCATGTGTGGCTTGTCCGTAACCCTTTGTACCCTTCCAGATGTTTTAGGGTACCTCTGCCTGGGAAGAAGGAAGGGCCCATCTGTTTACCACCAGGGTAGCCACGCACTTGACCCTACTTCCCACAGCAGCTCGAGCCAGGTTTACAGAATCAGCCACATATGCCCCACCTGCCCCTCCTCTCCTCTGTGAACTGTGCTGCACTTTCTACCACGAAAACGAGCCTCTTCCGAACAGAGGGAATGGAGCCTACCCTATGTGAGCACGCACATTTCATGCCAGCAGGAGGCACAGACAGGGGCTAGAAGACAGCGACCTTTTTCTTGGTCACTGCATGGAATTTCTGTATATTTAGAAAATCATAAAAGAACTGTATAAGCCTTATCTTATTTGCAACCGATGTGCTGCCTTGCACTGGAGCACTCGACGTTCTGGTCCCCACTTCTTGAGTAAAGTGCAAATGGAAGCCAACTGGGAATCCCAGGGTCAAACCCCAGCCTCAGTCCCCATTACACCCTGCTCCTTTCCTTGGGGACTTAGGGAATGTGGGCTCCCAGGTTCTAGCCTTCACCTTCCCAGGGCCCCAGCTCCAGAGTCTCACCTGGCTGATGAATGTGCCCAAGACTACAGAGCAGAAGATGAGGTTGCGGTAGATGCCTGAAAAGACATTCTTCTCTCCATGGATCTTTCGGGAGTTGATTTCATTGAAGAGCTGCATCAGCACGAAGGTGTTGAAAACAATGGTATAGTGCTGGCTGGGTGGTGAGTGCAGAGGTGCCTTCCTCCCACTGTCAATATCAAAGAACCTCTCACCTGGGTGGGAGAGGGCAAGCACTGCAGGTACCTGTGGCTCAACAGGGCTCAAGTTCAGCCAGCACGTGCTGTGTGGCCATACTGGTGCCTTATGGCCATTAGAAAATCCATTCTAATCCGTCAATTTCTGAGTTCTTCTAGTTATCAAATGTGTCTGCTTGTTTGTTTTGCAGTACTGGGGACTGTACCCAGGGAGTGTTGAGCTACATCTCTAGCCCTTTTTTATTTTTTAATTTTGAAACAGGGTCTCACTCAGTTGCTCAGGCTGATCCGGAAACCGCCTCAGCCTCTCGAATAGCTGGGATTTCAGTGTGTGCCACCACACCTGGCTTAACCGAATCTTTTAAATGTTAGCCCTGGTCTCAAACTATCTGACCCTGTCTCTTCGTTTTTCTATCAGTATCTGCTTTCTCATAGGAAAGCACAGCGGTCAGACTAGGTGCCCTGGAGCGAGCGAGGCAGCAGAAATGCATAGGGAACACTTAGTAGGAAAAGCTGCTGCTATGCGCTGTCTGGACTCCTTCTGCTCCCACACTGTATCTCGGCGGTGGTAAGCCTATGGCACGTGTGCCACAGCAGGCACGAAGAGCCCTCTCTGTCGGCACAGGAGCCACATTGTCCTAGAATCGCCCCAACAGCCAAGCATTCAGGTTTAGTTGGAGCGCTGGCACTTTGTGATGAAGAAGGGGTTTGGGTCGCAGTTGGGGCACTCAGTCTCTGAAAGGCTGGCCAGCACTGCTGTATCTTCTTCCCTCAGGCCATTTGCTGTCCCCATCTCCATCCAGCACCCCAGCCACCGCCCCCAACCCCACCTGTGGCTCACCAGCAAAAACAAGGAAAAAGATGACAGCAAGCTGATAGACTGCATGGCCCAAGATGTTCTTCATCATAGTACGTGAGATCAGAGGCTTATTTCGGCCATAGGGGCGGCGCTTTAACAGAGACTCTGTAGGGGGCTCTGTGGCCAGGGCCAGTGAAGCAAAGGTGTCCATGATTAGATTAACCCACAGCATCTGCACGGCTTTCAGAGGGGAATCCTGGTGGGAGGAAGAACCAGTCCTTTTAGCTCCCCGGAAACCAACCTGCCTCAGCCACCAGCCCCATCTTTCTCCGGAAATGGTCTTGCTCCGACTATCCACCTAGATTTTCAATCTGGCCACCTATTCGCCGAGTGACCTTGAGAAAACTGCTTAACTCCTTTGAGCCTTGGGTTCCTCTCCTACACAGTGGGAGATGATAATACCTACTTTCCGAGCTTGCTTTTGAAGAATACAGATAAGACACGTAAGTGCACAGCACAGCAGCTGACACAAGGTGCTGGGTAAATTATGATGATTCCACATAAGCAGATGGAGGGGATGGACCCAGCTAGTTGAGCTACTTCCTGCCCCGACACCACTGGGGAAACCCTTGTTCTGCTCCCTCTGCCATGCTCCCCAGCCACCGCCTCAACCTTCCCGTCTCAGCCCACCTCTCAGTCACTTCACCTGAGTGATGCAGGCTCCAGTGAAGGCCACGATCACAGCCACCACATTGACAGTGAGCTGGAACTGCAGGAACTTGGAGATGCTGTCGTAGACATTTCGTCCCCACATCACTGCCTTCACGATGCTGGTGAAGTTGTCATCTGTGAGGATGATGTCTGATGCCTCCTTTGCCACGTCTGTGCCTGCAATACCCTGAGGGAAGACAGGGAAGGAAGGCAGTGAGGTGTTGCGGAGAACAGGGCTCCACTGAAGCCAGGCTCCATTTCCTGACCCTCAAGAGGCCTCAGAACCAGGCACAGACACTAGAGGGCACACTAGACACAGAAAAGAAAACGAAGGGAGACTGTGTCACTGTGGCTGTGTGGAAAGGAGTCTGGGGCCTGAAGCCACTGCTGACTCCCGCACCCAGACAGGGAACTGCACTCATCCCTGACAGCCCCTTCTCTCTCCCTGTCTACTCCCACTACTCTGGAAACCCATTAAAAGGCAAGGAGCAAGTACCGTCCATCTAGTCTACCTCCAAATTCTCAAATCTCTTTTGCCACTGCTCGTATCTGATTTAAGTTTGCATCTCCCCCACACCTTTAAGAAGCCCTACACTTTGTTCTGAGAGCAGCGGTCTGGCAGCACAGTTCAGATGTTCTGTCCTCGTTTAGAATTCTGCCACTGAAGCCACCAAAGGCTTCCAAAGAGTTACAGCAATGGTGGAAAGCCAAGCCTTCACAATTGTCAGCTTTCTAGTCCGGCAGTGCATGCTCTCACAAGTGGACCCGATTTATTTTCCAACCTGCTCTTATGTTCTCTTTCTCCTCAGATCTGAGGGGTTTTGCACAGTCCTCTGAATAACTCATTCACAGTTAGAGTGTAGACTTCTACCCTGCCCCCCCCCCATTTCCCCAAGCCTGAAACATCCTCTTTGTCCATCCATTTAAACCCTATCCTGAGGGCTGGGGATTTAGCTCAGTAGCACTGGTCCTGAGTTCAATCCCCCATATACCAAAAAAAGAACAAAAAGAAAATGAATTTTGGGAATTTAGCTCAGTGGTTCCGCTGCCTGCCTCACAAGTGTAAGGTCCCGAGTTTGATCCCCGGTACCAAAAAAAACCCAAAAAACAAAAACCCTATCCTGGCGGCACATGCCTGGAATCCTAGCCCCTCAGGAGGCTGAGGGAGAAGGATTGCCAAGCTGGAAGCTGGCCTGGGCAACTTAGTGAGATCCTGTCTGAAACAAAGAAAAAGAAAAAAAACATCAAGGCTGCAGATCAGTGGCAGAGTGCTTGCCTAGCATGCACAAGGCCCTGGATTTAATCCCCAGGACCCAAAACAAAACCTATTTAGTTTTAAGGTCCTATTCAGTTCAACCCTAACTGCTTTGTGAAGTGGCCCTAACACCCTCAGCCCATGTAGCTATCATACATTTCGCAATGGCCCATACCCACCCCCCAAGAGGGGCTTATTCTTTACTCTGTTGTGTACTAATAGATTATTTGTTCTCTTTATCTGGTAGCAGTGTTTTCCTATTTAGATTGCAACAAAAGAATATCCATTAGATAAGACTACAACTCAGTTTCTGAAGTACAATCAGTTCCCTAGGACATCCCTAGGATATCCACAGGGAACTGTACAAAGAAAGGAGGGGTATCTCCATACACTTACCACCAGGGATCATCTCCAAGTTATATCATTAATTGAAAAAAGCAAGGTGGGCTGGGCATAGTGGCTCATCCCTTTAATCCCAGCATTTAGGGGGCTGAGACAGGTTCACCATGAGTTTGAGGCCACGCTGGGTTACATAGTGAGTTCAAGGTCAGTCTGAGCTACATAGTAAGACTCTCAAAAACCGAAAATAAAAAGAAAAAAACCAAAGTGGAAGAAAGGTAGAAAGGTTCACAATATGATACCATTTATTTAAAGGGATGGGGTACAAACATATCACATATTTGTTTGTTTGTTTTTTGGTACCGTGGATCGAACTCAGGACCTTGCACTTGCGCGGCAGGCGCCGGAAGCACTGAGCTAAATCCCCAGCCCCACATACCACATATTTGATTGTACTTTAAAGAAGCAAAAGAAAATAAATTTAAAACTTGATTAAAAAATTACTTGAGGAATTAAGAGGGAAGCAACAGGGTGAAGGCAGTAGGAAAAGAAACCAGATTTCTATGAATATATTTGTTTCATATATTTGACTCTAGAACAATATAACTTTTATACAAATAGAAAACAAATTAAATTTAAAAAGCAAAAATGGAAAACAACATGATATAAATGAAGTAGTATAGCCAACTGGTAGCAAAACTGCACAAAAGAAAAATGGTTCAAATTTTAAAATTATATGCTTTTTAGTAATTAATGATACATTCCTAATAGAATATACCTACACATAAAAAGACCTGCAAGAAAATATTTAATTGTTTTTAGTAATTATATTATTAATATTATTATTTAAAAACCATCACATACGTTTTAAGATAAAGCAAATAATAATTATGTGAATTAACATTTCTACCTTAAGAGCTACAATATAAAATCAGGGAAGTTAAACCAGATGTGGTGGCCCATGCCTGTGATCCCAGCACTAGGGAGGCGGAGGCAGGAGGATCACTGTGAGCTCAAGGCTACACAGTACGTTCAAGGCCAGCCTCAACTACATAGTGACACCTGTCCCCAAAAAACAAATTAATCAATCAATCAATCAATCAAAAATACTGTCAGTTTGCAATCCCTATAAAAAAGGGATGTAGAATCCGATTGTTTTTAGAATTAATTTTTTTTTTCCAGTACTGGGGATCAAACTCAGGACTTTACAGTTTCCAGGCAGGTGCGGCACCACTGAGCTACATTCCCAGCCTAGAATTAAATATTAATTTATAAGGAATACAAAGGACAAAACAGTATGTTAAAGGACATTATTGGGATACAATTTTAAAGACTCACACTGTAGGATAGTCCATGTAGACAGGCAACTAAGTTCCTCCAAAATTAAACAACTAGGCAAAAATGAAGGAACTGGCTTGTATGAGAAAGGGTTACTAGCTGTGGCAGGCCTGATGCTATCCTTACAAAGGCCTGCTTGCAAGGCTGGCTCTTGGTTCTCACAATGTTTCCAGTCAACAATGAACTGATGAGGGTCACTTACTGGGTCTAGAAGGTGCCCGCACAATCTGGTTTATACTGAACACCTACTTTCCTTCTGGGAGTCTGGAATTTTGGATGTGCCAACGAGAAGGTGCCTGTAAGGTCAGTTCTAATAAAACTGTGGGCAAGGGACATGGGATGGGCTTCCCTGGGCAGAAGCATCATGCAAATATTGCTGTGATTTGTAAATGGGGAAAAATAGACTCCACATGACTCCTCGTGGGAGGGAGAACATAATGATGACTGCAGGTGGATTCATACAGACTCTGGCAGTGCCTTTTTCTCCTGTGATCCACCTGTATCTGTGCTACACTTCTATAATAAATCTTAGCCTGAGTACAGCTATCTGCTGAGTTCCGAGTCCTGGTGAACCTGAGGAGAAGGATATCTTCAGGACCCCAACACAAGGATGCTTGCTATATGATCAGTGGTTCTAACATTAGGATGTATCAGAATCACTGCAAGGCCTTGTTAAAGCTGATGGCTGGGCCTCAACCCCAGGCTTTCTGATTTGGTGGACCTGGGGTAGGGCCTGTGAATCTGCATTTCTACAGGTTCCCAGGTATCACAGGTACAGCAGTAAGGAAGAATGCAGTCCAAGAACCACTGCTATAGATAAAGAGAAATGTTCCAAACAATCGCAAGGTGTAGATCTTATTTGGATCCGGACTTGGACAAACAGACTATAAAATAGCATTCACGAGTCAGTTAGGGAAATACAAACACTCATTAGATATTTAATGATATCTAGTAAAGAATCATGTATATCTAATAAAGAATCATGAATTTTAAGGGCTGGGGATTTAGCTCAGTGGTGCCAGTGCCTGCCTGGCAAGTGCAAGGTCCCGAGTTCAATCCCCAGTACTGGGAAAAAAAAATAGAATCATGCTATGATTTTGTTATGAGAAAAATGGTTATTATTCTTTTAGGCATATTTCATTGATACAAATTATTTAGAGAAATGTACTGAAACTTTTATGGCTGGAATGACATAATGTCTTGGATTTGCTGCAGAATAATTCAGCTGGAGATGAGGAAGTTGGCAGTGGAGGCAGTGTATCAGGGAACCAAGAGCAGCTGAGTGTCACTAATTGCTGAAGCTGAATGACAGTTCACGGGGATTCATTATATATGGTTCTCCCTACTTTTGCATGTTCTTAAAGTTTCTTAGAGTTAAAACTTTGTTTCTTAAAAATGTTCCCTCTAAAAATAGATTACTTTTTGTTTTTCCTTCCACTGCTTAAAAACAGGGCTGGGGTAGAGCACACACATGAAGCATTGGGTTTGATCTCCAGCACTGCCACAAAACAAAACAAAACAAAACAAAACAAAATAAAAGCACCAGCAGTTCAGTTTGAATGGGAGGCTGACAATCATAGCTACTTCAGTGTGAGGAAGTACTTTGCAGTCTAGGGGCCTCTGAACTTCCCTGAACATTGGAAAGAGCTGGTGTGCTTGCTTTTAAAAAAAAAAGATCAAAGATCAAACATTTTCAAGGTATGGACCTTGCTGAATCAGGACAATCCAACTTTAGAATACATGCTTTAAAATGAACTTTCCAAGAGTTCCAATGCTCCTGGCCTTGTAAGTAAAAAGCACAGTACTGAGCAACGCTTGCCAAAGAGCAAGGTTTCAGGGGGAAGATAAGTCTTCTATAATTTGCCTCGGCAACAACCATCACTGCATTCCCGTTCAAGTTTAAATTGGTCTTGTTTTGCTGGGTGAGGTAGTTTATGTCTTCCCTGCCTCTCATTTGTTGTTCACACTTGGTGAATCCCCCACGACACATATTATTATTGGGAAGGTAGGAAGGAGAGATGGAGCTGGAGAAAGCAGCACACTGGAGGGTGAAGGCTCCAGAAGCAGCAGGCCACTTCCCAATGGGAGACACTGTGAGACAAACAGAGCTTACCATGGCAAAACCAACGTCTGCTTTCTTCAGGGCGGGCCCATCGTTGGTGCCGTCTCCGGTGACAGCCACCACCTGCCGCTGTTCTCCAACAGTGCTGTCAATGATGCCTGGGAAGAAGAGACAGTCAGAACTCGGGTGCCACCTGAGGTCATTCGCCAGCGTGCTGTTTCCCATGAGATATCCCCAGTTTCTATCGCTCTCCTTTTTATTCTCTTCTTTCCTTCCCTCTCCCTATGCTAAAGCTTCTCCAGCCACCACCCAAGGGCAGTAACTGTTTCATGGGCAGCACCCTAGCTAGGAAAGGAAGTCCTCACACAGTGGCCTTAGGGGCTGGGAAAAGTGTGGACCTGAAGGCCAAGAACCGGGCTCAGCTGCACCAATTCTACCTCTAGCTGGCCAGTTTGGGTAAGTTACTTTTCAGCCTCCAACTTGCTTCCTGACAAAACAAGATGGTTTTACCTGTCATGACTAATTCACAGTACTACTGGCAAACAAGATATATAATGTTTAGAAGGCCCGACTTGGTTACATGTCACACTCACCGAAGGCTCCGATGTTTGCTAAATGGAACTTTCTCCCCATGAGCCTGGGAGCTCTCCTAGAACCTGCCTGTTCAGGACAGGAGGCTTGCTCTGGCTGATGCTCTTACCTGTCCTCACCCCAGCCCGCCCTCGCCGACCTCACCTTTCACCAGCGTGTGCTTGTCAGTAGGGGAAGACCGCGCCAGCACCCGGAGCTTAGGCCACATCTTGTCCAGCTTCTCTTGCTCTACCTGCCAACACCAGACCACATCTGGATCAGCCATGAAGGAAAAGTCACGTATGCACGCCCTCCAAGCTGCTAGGAGGGCTGCGACTCCACCGTCCCATGGAGATGAAACAGCCACCTCAGCTCACTGACGGTGGCCAGTCTTGTCCTGCTTGCCTTCTGTTCCATCCCTGTCTCCTACCTGGGGGCCAATCCATATTCCTTAGACCCTTGACAGGAGGTGGGCCAGGGTTTGTTGCTGGCTCAGGGGGCTAAAGTGGCGTTACTGAGGCCTTAGTTTCATTTTTCTGTGTAGACCAGGAAGCTTTGGTCCGTCCCACACCCAGACCACCTCCTCTTATGAGCTACTCTTAGCCATAGGGCAGTGACATGGGAGGGATGAGGTAGGGAGATCAGTGCGAAACCATCTCAGCACTGAAAATGCAGACTGACGTGAAAAGTTAGTGGCATTGTTTCAAAAGATAATTTGTGAATGAAGATAGTGAGAAGACAGACAGCTCCCCATTTCTCTAGCTGAGCTGCTTTGGTAGGAAGGGATGTCTCACGATGAGCAGATTTCAGTTTAGAATCCACCCACTTTCTCCCACACGTCCAGATGCTGTACGCTAGAACCAGCCCTCCCCTCATCCAGTGAACACCGGTTCCTCCCACCCAGGACGCACCTCGCCCTTCTCATTGCGGATGAGTCTGTTGAATTCCTTGCCTTCTAAGCACAAGAAGTCATCTCCAGGTGTCAGAATGCCACATTTGGTGGCAATGGCCCGGGCTGTGTTGACGTTGTCACCTGTCACCATTCTGACAGTGATGCCAGCTCGTTTGCATTTGGCAATCGCATCCGGGACCTTTGGAGAGTGAAGAAGGAGAGAGAAAAAGATGGTGACGCCTGGTAAGCTGCTCCTTTTCTGCTCCCCCTTCACAGTGGACAGCAGAAAGGCACCAGAGGAGCTGTGCCACGGGGCCTGCTACACCCAGTCGTTTTCATAGCGCCCATTGCCACCTTGCTTCTGTTCATCCCGCGGGAGTCACATCTGAGTTTCACTTATTATCCCAGGCGCTGCAGGGACATGCGCTTCGGGAGTCACGCGTAAACACTTGTGCTCTTCTTACAATCTGGGCACCTCAGCAGGGCACAGGTGGTGTCTGGAGGTGTGGCCGCCGCTCTTCTTCTCAGCACAAGTTTGAACTACTCTCCGCCTGCCTGGCCCAGGCTCCAACCACATCAGCGCTTTGTAGTTTCCCAAATGCAGGACACCGACTCCACCCTTGGCCTTGACAACGGCCAGGCTAACTGTCTGAACTTCCCTGAAGAGAGATTTTCCCAATCCCCTTGTGTCTAGGACAGTGCTCAGTACACAGGCTCATTGAAAAGACTACACTGGTTAAAACAAGGAGGCTAAAGACGAAGTTGGTGTCCCAGTTAATCCTCCCTCCTGACCAAAGATTAAGTCCAATAAAACTATTGCTTCTTACCACTCAAACACCACTAACCCAAGGAATGCCACCCCTGTCAAGTGGACACGCCAGAGAAGCTGTGGGAACCACAGAAATATCTCTCTCTGTGTAAGTTGGTAGCAGTCAGGGAACTTGCCTGGGGTCACAAATAGACAAGGAACTTGCACCCACTTCCTGTGACGCCTAGGTGGCTTCTCCTTAGATCAGACTGGGCTGGTGCTTGGACCAGTGGCCACTGGGAGACTTTCACTCCTGTTTTTGCCCTTTCTCCAAGACAAAGTCTCACCTCTGGACGCACAGGGTCTTCAATGCCCACCACTGCGATACAGGTCAGTTCAGTGAGGATCTCATTCTCGTTGTCCCATGAGGGCTCTGCATCATCAAAATCCCGGTAAGCTATGCAGATAGTCCGGAGTCCTTCACAAGCCATGGGCTCAATGACAGTGCGCACCATGTCATCTCGGTCCTTATTCTTGAATGGCAATGCTTCCCCTTTCTTGTCCAGGATTCGATTACACCTGGGGAGACACACGGTCAGAAAGCAGTCTTCTTTCCTACTCAGTCTGTTTCTACAATCATTACTGACATTCTGACAACTCTGTGTTATTCCCAAGGCCGCTCCTTGACCAAGTATCTCCTTGATCCATTACTTAGCTCAGTTCCTCTTTCCAAGGGAGGGTGGCCCACGGATTGAGTAAGGTCTAGGTGGGCAGCAAGTGTGACTCTCTCAGGTCCCTTGTTCTTATTCACATGGGAATGCAATGCTGTCATCTGTGGATCACCTGCTTTTTTGAACTTTCTAAAAGCAGAGACTTTTCTTTTCTTTTTTTTTTGGTACCGGGGATCAAATGCGGGTCCTTGCACTTGCGCAGCAGGTGGTGAAGCTACTGAGCTAAATCCCCAGCCCTAGCAGAGACTTTTCAATCTATAATTGTACACAGGAGGGTGCTAATCGAGAATGTGTTGATTAAAAGGAGGTAGCTGAGGGCCGGGGAGGCACTGCTTTAGCTCTACTGACCTGAAACCCAAGCTGAGTCAACTTTTCATGACTCATGGATAGTCCAGCCATTTTTGAAGTTATGCAAATTAACTGTAATCAGAACTGAGAATGGGGAACTTGGAGCTAACACTGCTATCAATTTTATGTGCAAGGCACCTTAGATTCATTGATCACTTAATTTCAGTGAGATGGTGTTTTTTCTGAGTATGACTATCTTTGTTTTCAGATTAGGACATGGAAGTTTGGATTGTCCAGGTCTGAATCCAGGCTGTGTCTCTATTAGTTGTATCTCCTTGAGCAAATTACATGACTTCCTTGTTTTCTCATCCGTAAAACAGGTAATAACAGAACCCACTTCATAGAGTTATGGGAATTAAATAAAAGGAGCTAAAGTACTTAAAAGCAATGCATGGCCTGAGTAAAAGCTCCGATGTTAAATAGATGTCACTGCCTGGCTGGAGGGCTCACTAATCATTCTGATCAGTTCAGTGTGGGGCATGTCATGCAGACCTCCCTAAGGGGCAAATCCGGAGGAAGAAGCAGACCGGGACAGGGCACTCACTTGCGCAAGATGATCTCTGAAGCACCCTTGCTGAACATGCGGAAGCCTCCACTGGGCTTCCGGATGACTGTGCTCATGGACTTGCGCACAGAGTTGAAGGTGTACACCTTATAGAGTTTCTCCTCAGGCACCTCATTGCGCACGGCCTGGTAATCGTGCTTCAGGTCAGTGACAAAGCCCAGCAGAGCACATTCGGTCTTGTTGCCCACTTGCCGTGGCAGGCCTCCCTCCTTCTCTGGAGGCTGAGGGAAAAGATGCATGCAGTAGAGAAAGCCCTTAGGAAGGTCAGGACTCCCCTACCATAATCTGACATAGAGCTGGGGGTGTGGCTTGGTGGCGGAGCTCTTGCCTACTCTGCCCAAGGCCTTGGGTTCAGTCCCAGGACGGCAAAGTAAAAATAAATAAATAAAAAGTCAAAGTCACAGGTAAACCCAGAGCCCACACGGATGGTAGCATTTGCTGGTGTTTCAAGGGTAGTCAGACAGTGGTCAGTGGTGAGCTTGATCCCAGAGCCACTCCCATCTAGGGGACTTTCATTTGCTCTAGTTGTAATGTAGGTGTCTCACCCTGTGTGGGACTTATTCTAATGCGTTGCTTCTAGAAGGTAATTTTTCTCCTGATAAGCTCAAGTCTGCTGCGAGCATGAGGTTCCTCTTTAGGGACACTGTCTTTCTAGGGTGACTAGAGGGTCACAGGCTCCTGGAGACCAGTCTCAACCTGAACACATTTGATCATATTCAGGAGTGAGAAAGGGATATAGGATGGCAATTCAGGCAGAAGAAACAGTAAGGGATTTGTCTCAGAGAAAACTGCTGTTCTCCTCCAACTGCCCATTCCAAGTACCCAGGCAAAGGGGGAGCTTACCAATATCTTAGAGGTATAAGCACTGTTGATAGAAATGCCATTGACAACAAGGTCCAGGACCCTAGGTGGGAAGACATCAGGGCTTGGAATCTGATGGTAGTGGGTGCCCCCAATGTAAGCCTGTACCACTGTCATGCGGTTCATGGTCAACGTGCCCGTCTTATCAGAGCAAATGGCGGTGGCATTGCCCATTGTCTCACAAGCATCCAAGTGCCGCACCAGGTTATTGTCTTTCATCATTTTCTACAAAGGAAAACAGAGAAGACTTGAGAGAAGACGGACTGGTCTCACCACCCAAACAGGTCAGAGGCTACATCCTAGCCAACATCGCTCCACATTTTATTTTCCAGTGCTATACAAAAATGCAAGAGATGAGTTTTGCGAATCTCCTAAGATTCTACTGGTTTATTTAAACATTGATGCAGCTGATGGAGATGGTCTCTCCAGTGTCAGGGATTTCTGCTCTGGTGATGGGCCACCCAGAGTTTACGGGGGATGCAATGGCTTATCCTTTTGCCAAAGGCTCCACGGTGCCCTCCCTCCCATCCCTGTCCTGCAGGAAGAAACAGTGTCATTCCAGGCTCACCTTCACAGAGTAGGCCAGTGAGATGGTGACAGCCAGTGGCAGCCCCTCTGGCACAGCCACCACTAACACTGTGACGCCGATGATGAAGAACTTGACAAAGTACTGGATGTAAACAGGAGTACACTCCGGCAGCCATGTTCTGCCTTGTATCACGAAGTTGTCAATCACGAAGTACAGAATCAGGATGACAACTGTGATAGCGGACATGATCAGACCTGTCCAGGGAAACAGTCACATGAACCTAGGCTTGAGGGCACTCCCAGGACTCTAACCTTAGCAGAAACTGTAGTCTCTCTACTAATTTTTAAAACCATCATTTTGAAGGGGTCAGATGAAAATCTCCCACCCATGCTCTGCTGCTTGTACACTATGTGTAAAAAAGACCCAGGTTCTACTCTTAGCACTGCACTGACTTAACTCACAGCTTTGACTAGTCAACCGCATCTGCTCCTGTTTCCAAGACTAAGTTTTTCATTCATAATAAGAGCATTAGTTCATGCTTTCCGAGTCAGCATTTCATGGTTGTATTCCACAACTCATAATGAGACAACTGCATTTGTTCACTTGCTAGCAGTTCACGGATTTTGACTCCTCCCCTATTAGCCCGTGAATGTTGGAGCAGTCATAACTTGGTTATGGAGGTGTCCCAATGATGCTAGCGCAGCACTGATAAGACAGACCCTTTGAAGAGTGCTTCCAAACCCTAACGTGCAACTATTTATATGGCACTTGCTGTGGGCCAAGAAAACCCTTCACAAGCCCTTCACGATGACCCCATGAGGTAGGTTACTATTAGAGAGGATTCTTTTCTATTTTTGGTGGTGGTACTCGGGAATCAAACTCAGGACTGCATGCATACCAGACAAGTGCTCCACACTCCGGAGCTACGCTCCCAGTCCTTTTTTTAATCCAGTACTAGGAATTGAACTCAGGGCCTCATGCTTGGCAGGCAGGCGCCGAGCCACTGAGCTACATCCCCAGCCCTCTAGTCCTTTTTCAATTTTTGTTTTGAGATGGAGCCTTGCTATGTTGCCCAGGCTGGCCTTGAACTCAAGGTCCTTCTGCCTTCACCTCCTGAGTTGCTGGGATTGCGGGCATGTGTCATGATGCCCAGCTAAGTGTCTCTTCTTTGAAAACAGGATAATAAGCCAGGCACAGTGGTGCACACCTGCAATCCCAGCTGAAAGTAAAAAATATAAAAGGGATGGAAATGTAGCTCAGTGGTAAAGTGCCCCTGGTTTGATCTTCACTACTGGAAAAGAAACTAAAACTAAGGCTTTGAATATAATATACTGGTATAGGGTGACCAATCACCCTGGCTTGCTTAAGAGCAAACAAATTGTCTGGGATATAAAACTTTCACTGCTAAAATCAAGAAAGTGCCAAACCAACCAGGACAGTGGGGTACCGTACACACTGAGGTAAATGGAAGAATCTATTCAAGGTCAAACACCCAATGGGCTCCTCTGAGGGCTGAAGCATCACTGTCCAGGTGCCCGTTCCTATCTAACGCACAGCACTGGGGGAAAGTGCTTGAAACCACAGTATGGTTTTGAACTCAGCTTTTCCTAAGGGTCAGTGATTCAGGGGCCTCAGAGTGAGGCTAGGAGGTGATGATACCAATGAAAGCATCTTTGTTTGTACTTCAGTTGATCAGGACCAGGACTAGGGTGTTTAAGAAGAAAGGCACCTATGGTATAAAATGTGGGGAGGTGCTCGTTCTCGGGGTGGTGGAAGGCATTACCCAAGTCCTGACCTGGCTTGACATGAGAAATAAAACGGACTCCAGGCCAATCTTCTGGTAGCTTCAACACTCCAAAGAAAAAGGCAGGAATGAGGACAACAGTAGGGTTAGGAGAAGTCTATTGAATGTTTGAAACTATGTCAGGCTCCATAGCGTGTTCCTGCATTTGCAACTCATCTCCTCCATACTGAGTTCATATGCAAGAGATTTCAAGGTAGTCAAAAGTACCTGGTTATGAGATCGCCTACCACAGAACTTCCTTCAGTGCTTCAGATGTTCTCTGTGTGCGCTACCCAGTGTGATGGCCACAGGCTACATGCAGCTACTGGTCATTTGAAATGAACAGAGGAACCAAATTTCTAACTTGATGTAATTTAAATGGACACAGCCACCTGCAGCATAGATCCGTACTGCCTGGTGTGTGCTTAATGGATCAGCAGCATTGCCACTGTCTGGGCAGTTACTAGAAATGCAGAATTTCAGGCCCTGCTGCAGATGTGCTGAGCCAAATCTGTACTTTAACAAGAACCCAGGATGAACTATACACAGAAATGTACCAATTACAATTGTGGCAAACAGAAGACTGGGTTGGAAAAATACACAGAAGTATTAGGGACATGAGCACTGAGGGACAATTTTCCTATTGTTCCCTCCTCTCAATCCCAGCCCCCACCACTGAAAAAGGTGGTGGGAGAGAGGAGACACAGAGGCGAGTGATGGAGAGGCAAGTTGCTTTCACAGCTCAGGAATGCAGTTAGTGGCCACTCCTCTGGAGACCCTCTTGGACCACAGCCTGCCTCTTTCCCCTAGTCTTTATTCTGTGTTCACTGCTCTGTGCCAACCACATGCTACCACTACACAAGGGAACTGCCTCCAGGAAACTGTGCCCTTCTCTGTCCTTAAGGAATCTGCCAGCCCAAACAAGAGACAGGTAAGAGCTCTTAAAGCCTTCCTTCTTGCTAATGTGTCTCCCCTGCTGTTATGTGCACTCTTTACTTCCCATCTGTGTACATGAAAGAGACAGTGGGGCGGTGAGCCCTTCCACGTAGGGAAACATTTCTCGGAAAAAGCCAAATGGTGGCAGACAGGGACACAGTCAGCCAGAATGCACTGGCAACTTAAAAGCTCCCGCTTCCTTCTGCCAGACTTGGTTGGTGCTGTGAGCATCCACACTGGCATAGAACAAAAAGCTGGCTGGACCCCACTCACCGGCTTTCCCAATCTGAACAGCCAAGCGCGTCAGCTTGCCCTGCAGCACCGACTTCTCCTTTCTGGGCACCTTGGAGATCTTCTTCTCCTTTTCCTCATTGTCAATCCCCTCCTGGCTATTGAGCGGCTGGATTTCTAGGGCCACTCCATCCTGGGCCTTTGCTACAGTGCACACACAAATGCAAAAGTGAGCAGACAAGGTGATGGTTCTGAGTGGCAGGCAGATGGAAATTAAGAACCCTCATCTTTTTCCTGGACCACACCTCAGGTCCTGACATTCTGATCAGTCCCACCCCGTCCCAGACACAGAACTCGCCTTCAACCCTCTACTGGGGCCTTTGGAACAACAGTCCACTAACTGGACATAAAACGGGGGTGCTTTTAGGGTCTGGATTTCCTCTTCAGTGGCAGCTTCCTGGCACCAACTCAGAGCTCCAGGCCAGGTTTATTCCAGCAAGGGGATTAATCATGCCTCTAAGGACTATTATCAGCAACCATCCTTCCTGGGATTCAGTGCTTAAAATAGTGAATGTTTACTGCAGAGAGGGGCTGAAGGGAAAGTCTGGCAGTGGTTTCTAGGGCACTGGGGTCCTAGCTGCCTGTTAAAAGGTTCACCTTTCTCCCTCTCTCTATGTGGACTGTCAGGAAAGAAACACAGACTCCCATGGCCAAGGTATTTTCTAGCTCCTTCTTATATAAAGTGAAGGACTGGGGAAGGAAATCTCCTTTCTCCCCAGTTTGAAAAGACCAGGTGGTACAAAGTGGGACCTAGGGTTAAGTCTTTGGAGGAGAGGAAGAAGTTGGTATAAAGGGACCCCTGGAATAAGAGAAAGCAGGGATAAAGACAGACATATAAATCTATTTTGCTTTTCAAAGAAGATATAAAGACACCTAAAATTAAAGGATCATTTCTGTTTGGCCCTGGTACTCCGACATGACCATTTCTAAAGACTGCTATGACATGGGTTACAAAGGAAAGAATCTCTAAGTGCTGTCTCAGGAGAGCAATTCTTGCTGGTTCCCAAGAGTCCTCCAACTTCATCCCTACAGAGCTCAGCCCCTTGCCTAGGATGCGCTTCCTGAGGGGCTGTCTCTGCTGTCAGATTCACAAACAAGACAGAGACGGGATGCAGAGACAGTCACCAAGAGAGAAAAACACACAGCAGATCAGGAGCAACAAGACAGACTACAAAGAACAAAGAGTGGGGAGAGAGGTAGAGAGAAAGGACTCTCCGCAGGTACCCCAAGAAGACCAGCAGAGAAGGAATCCACACTAGGACACTGATGAGGAAGCTAGCAAGAGGAGGGTGCAGGGACTGCCCACCCTCCCAACCCAGAGACTGATGACTTTTTGGTGTTTAAAATCAGGCCAAGGGCAACCGCAGCAAGCTTAATGTCCTGAGAAGAGCAGATCAACCCCCTCACACCCGAGAAATTCTGACGTGAGGTTCCGGGAGCCAACAGCAGAGGGCGCTGCGGTCCCATCTAGACCGGGACTGGGCCCTTGACCCCACCCCAGATCTCTGCACCTTCCTCAAGATGAGCCATCTGGGGCCACAGCAGCAGATAACAGGTGATGAAGAGGGAAGGGAGAAGGCAGATGGCCCGGACAGGTCTGGTTTGAGCGTGGGCAGGCATAGGTGGCAAATGAGTGGGTAGAGAGGTTACCTTTGTTGCGATTTTCAGGGACTCCTTGTTTTTTACCTTTGAACAAGAAAGAACAAGAAGGAAAAAATTGGGGTGGAAACTCGAAGCGACTATTAAGAGATCGGATACGCAATTTGTTTGTCCTGCTCTGAGACCAGAAGAGCTACAGAGAAGGAGGTGGCTTGCAGGGAAAGGCAATAAATATAAAGGAGGCTCACATCTTTGCTCTTATTCACTCTTCCTGGAAGCTCTAATGACTCCCTGGGGCACGAGCAGAGTGCTCACACAGGTAAGTGCAAGCTTGCACCTGCGCTGCTTCCTTTTGGGGATGGCCGCTGCTGGGAGGGAGGGTGCTCTTGGGAAATGGGGTGGGGCTGGGCATTGAGAAGTGAGAACACTTTCTATTTAGTGGCAAAGGCCCTCAAAGGTGTCTCTTGTCAATTCAACAGCACTGGGCAGGCTTCCTCCTCTTTCACTGGCAGGTGACTGGGAAAATGATGGTCTAGTCGGGAGAGAATGTGTTGTTTCCTTTTCATACACTGCTCTCCACTAAACAGCTCAAGATTATCCTCTGGCCAAGTGGTAGAAATCTGTCTCCCGCCAAGGGAATACGGAATGCTAGGGAAAGGTGCAATCTGGTTATATCTTTTTCTCTTTCTCCTGCTGTTCTTACTTCAGCAGCAAGTGAATGGCAAGACTGGACTAACTTCAGGGTGGACATGACCTCTCTTCCCACTCTTCTAGCTGTGTCTCTCTTCCACCAAGAGCCCAGAGTTTCAGCAGGAATCCATTTTATCCTTCTGATCAGTTTGCCCTTAGCTGTGATGGTTCATTAAATCCCCCCTCCTTGAGGAGGAAGGAGGGGGACACACACAGAGGGCACTTGGTGTCACACTAAGCCAGCTCGCCTTGAGCAGGGTTTAACTCAACTGGGTCAAACCCACCGATCACACAGGAATCGAGGCTCAAATGCAATTTGACCTGGAGCCTCGAACCAAGATCTGGTTTTCATCAGAGCTCCCTGGACAGCCAAGGTTTACATCTTCATCTTGGCAAAGAGCCTGGGTATCGGCCCTCTTCATTCTAGCAAATGCTTCCAGGCAGGCTTCCCATCCAGATCGCTAGTGTGTCCATGGGAGGAGAGGACAGAGCCTCTCACTCCGAACGCCCGAGCGCCCTTTACCTTTCTTCTTCTTCTCTTCCTCATCATCCTCGCTGGCCCCCAAGAGCGTAAAGATGATTCCTGTCTGGGAGTTGATCCCCACGGCAGTCACTAGCATCCGGCCAGAACCTTCCATCACGTGAGTCCCTGCACGGCAAAGGAGAGGATGGGAAGGAGTGCTGTTCTTTAAAACCTACTGTGATGTGGTGTCAAACACAAACTTAAAAATGATGCCTGGCCCATGGATACTGATACACCTATCAGAGAGTAAGAAAAGGTCAAGACCTGGATCCATTTAAAACAGACCAATCACACTGAAGGTCAGGAGGGAATGTGAGTCCTTCAGGCTAAGCCCTTCCTTCATCCCCCTCCCCAAACAGCTGAGCCTTTCCAAGACCTTAACAACACCGATTTCATAGAAAATCTCTTTCAGGTTGCCTGATATTCCTTGTATTCAACACCTCCGTGTGCTACTGCCTCCGCTGAGCCCAGGGGAGGAGATGGAACGGAGCTAGAGGAGAAGGCCAGGCTGGGGCTCACAGCCTGGCTGTCTGAGGGGCAGAAGCATGGCTGTGGGCACCCAGAGGCTCTACCTGACAGCAACATGGGGTCTTTGTCCAGGGACTTCTTGACATGGTCTGACTCCCCTGTCAGAGAGCTCTCATCAATCTTCAGGTCGTTTCCCTGGATCAGGATCCCATCTGCAGGTAGCAGGTCACCTAGTGCAGAGAGAAGCAGCAGGTGTGAGGGAGAGCAGGCCAGGGCCTGGCAGAGGGGGCTCCCACTCCACCTCTCATCTCAGAGCTCCTCCATGGGCCTTCTCCTTAGGGTGATGGCCAGGTAGATTGCTCTGGGGCTGGGCTGTACCTCAGCAGTAGAGTGCATGCCTGGCATGCACAAGGCCCTGGGTTATAGCCCTAGCACCATCAAAATAAAAAAAATTACTTCAGGTATTATAAATTCAAACTATCATTAACCCCAATCACCTTCCTATGGCCTGAGTATTACATACTTTGAATCTCAAGACACATAATGTGCAAGTCTGACAACCTGTTGGGAGAATCTCAGCTATTACTGTCTTCGAAATTCCTTTCTACAACCTCCTTACACTCTAACCTAGATGCTAACACAACTTGGGGGCTCATCCTTTGGATTTTCAGCAATCCCCAGCCCCCTCATGCCAAAGGCCCTATCCTCAAACGTGCGTGGGTGGGATTGGGGGCAGAGGTCTGAGAAACATGAGGCTCTCACCGTATTTGATTTGGGCAATATCCCCCACTACAATCTCAGCCACAGGCAGCTGGATGAGCTGGCCGTTCCGGATGATGGAGAACTTCTGCTCCTGTTCAATACGGCTCTGCAGGCCCCGGAACTGCTTCTCTTTGCTCCAGTCATTGAAGGCAGTCACCAATACCACGATGATCACTGAGAACAGGATGGCAGCCCCCTCGATCCAGCCAGCTTCTGCCTCATTTTCGTCTTCTGGGGTACTTGCGACTTGACCACATACTATCCAGGAAAAGGAGAAAAACAGTCCCCAGGGGCCTCTTGTTGACATTAAGAAAGGAGGGCAGTGCTCCACAGAATGGGAAGTAAGGGAAAGAGAAAATGAGAAAGGAAAACTCTTAGGTAGAGGAGCTCTCCTCTGGGGAAATCAGAAGATAGCAGGATTGAGAATCTCGCCATCATTTTATCCATTTATGTTACTCTGATAAGAAGCAAGTAACTGTACAAGTCGTATGTAAAAAACTTATGACTTTCAACACGGTCCAGACCATTGGTAGGGGCTCTTTGAGAGGTGGCACTTTATTGATCAGGTGAGGGCAGAGGATCTGTGACATTCTGAAAAAAGATTTGGTGGGAGAAGGGGAAGAACCTGGGATGAGGGTAAATGAGAACAGCTTGCTAGCTGCTAGGCTGGTTTCTTTTAGAGAGCTCACTAGATAAAGGGGGAAGATTTGTGCCTCATCAGTCAACCACCCAGGCTAAGCGCCTTTGGTAATAATGGAAAGAACCCAGATCAGAGCCGTGCTGAGCTGTTTATGTACTCACATTCATTATTTCCACCAGGGGGCCGATAGAAGGACAGGACGAGGGAGATGATGGCTGCGATCTCCAGGATGATGAGCGTGACATCTTGAAGGGCTTCCCACACTAACTCTAAGAAGGTCTTGGGCTTTTTTGGGGGGATCAAGTTCTGTCCAAACTTGAGTCTACGTTTCTCCAGGTCAGCAGGGTTCCCAGAAAGACCTGCAAAGGAGAGGGGAATGAATGATGGATGGGAAGAAGAGGGGGAATGATAACAGAAGGCAGTTAAAAGCCCTCTTGTGAAAAAGCAAAAGACACCTTTAAAAAGACCCTTTGCTGCCTGACCTGCCCAACTGTGAGACTTAGTTAAGCTGGACAACCATCCTGATTTTCCCTGAACTTTTAGTTTACATGTGGGCACAGTGTGACAAGGTGGCCTCGGGACAGGTGCCCCTGGGTTCTCTTAGTACCCAGGATAAACTAACGCAGACAAAATATTTCACCTCTCCTCATGGAGTATGCTACAAGCTCCAGATCTAAGAATATAAACACTGAAATGTTCCTCGGGAAACGGGTGTGGTGGTGCACACGTGGAATCCCGGCTACTTGGGAGGCTAGAAGGTAGAAGGACTGCAAGTTCAAAGACAACCCAGGCAACGTAACAGACCCCCATCTCCAAAACAAAACAAAACAACCCAAAAATAGTTCCTTGGGATGCGCAGAGAACTTTTCTCTCATAGTAACATATAAATGCTGCTGCACACTGGAATACAGAGTTACTGGAATACAGAGTTACCGTAAATCCACCGGCTCATATACAAAAGCCAGAAAGAACAAGCTACCTGCTCACGGTCATGCCAGGCTGAGGCAGAGCCCATCCACACATGCTGATTCCAAGTTTTAGGAGCTGTAGATCACCCGAGCAGAGGCTTTGAGACTGTAACTTATAGGCATCCTTTCTAAGCACATACGTCTCTGCTTTTCTGTTATATACACACCCTACTAAGTGGTACTACTATTCTACCAAGTAGGTACTAAGTAGGCAGTAAGAGAAATGCTACTACTCAGGTTGAATACAAAGAGGATAAGAAAGGCAAGGTCACTAAGTTTTCAGATACTACACAGTTCTTGATTATCAGCATCCTCCCCACCAACACATTTGTACACTTGTATACCTGCATCCACACACACCCAGCACATGGAAACACACCTACTGGCCAGCTTACAGATACACACCACATTCACGTCACGTGCCCCATACATACACACTACACATATATCATGCACCAGACACATACACACCACACACATATCACATACATAATACATATATACCCTAGATAGATGCAGACATAGCACACACCCCACAGGTTGTGCATGTCAGACACATACCACACAATACCACACATCATACCTATACCACACATGCACAACGCACAGAACCACACAACACCACACACATTCTAGGCACATTCTCAGAGGGAAATGAGATAGGCAGAACTATTCTTAATGCCTCCCTAAGAATTCAGGGCCCCTCTCCTGGCTCCCAGGACTGTTCTTTAAAGTGGGAGCGAATCCTAGCATGGCAGTTCAAGACATTTGGCACTCATCAAATTGTTCGCCCACCGCAGCAAACCAGTCTTGGTGCTGGAAGCTGCTGGCTGGAGGTCTGATAGGTTCTCACAGGCAGGGTGGGGCACCTTTTGTCTTGGAAAAAGCTCAGCAGCTGGGCAGATGGTGCTCCACGCAGAGCAGACCACTGGGAGGAGCCGGAAGGACAAAACAGAGGCAGAGATGCCAGAGGATTTCTTCACCCCGTCAACACGACACAGTGGATAGCAATGGCACGGAGAGGGCCAACATCTCCATTTCCTCGGAACAGTACCTGACTGTGTGGCCCTTGGTGGCAGCAGGAAGGAACTCAGTTAGACCTGAGGAAGACAGACACTCAGGCAGGAAAAGATTCTGAAAATGGGAAAACAGATTCCAGGGAGTACTGTTTGCTGGGTCGAGGTGGCATCTCTTTTCCATTACAAGCAAAACTGGCAGGAGTGGCACAGTACCTGGATCCTCATCGGTCTGGGCTGGAATGACGGAAGTGTTCAGCAGCCTGCCTAGAGGGAAAGGGTGGGGCGAACAGGCACCCCCGAGGCCAAATGCTCACTTGCTGAGGTTAGGAGAACAGGGAACTAGTTAGGAACGTTGCCCAGTGTTGTGATGCAGGGCCTCTTGCCACTCAGGGCCCCAGGGCCTCACCTTGGCAGCACAGCGGGGCTCCGCAGGGGAGCAGGGTCCCCCAAAGCACCAGAAGCAAGTTGAGCCGCTTCCCTGATGCCCTCTGATGCTCCATTCTGCACAGTCGGGTTCACTAGAACGGAAAGCCAGGGCCTGGGAAAGGAGCGTTCCCAGACAGCCTATGGCTCTCCTCTCTCATCCCCTGTATCTATTTAGTCAAGAAACCCTATCAACCCCATCTTCAGAACATATCCAGAGTTCAACCCCTTCCCATTCCCTGGCTGTCCCCTGGTCTCAGCCACCAGCGTCTCTCTCCTGCATTGTGGCTTCTCCTAACTGGTCTCCTGGCTTCCAGCAGTGCCCTCCTGCTCTTAAACTCAAACCCAGAGGGCTGCTTCCAAGACCTGAAGCAGTTCATGCCGCTCATCTGCTTAATGTCCCATGTGGCTTTTACTTGGAGTGAAACTGGGCCCAAAGACCCACGGTGGCCTGAAGGGCCCAATGTGAGCCCCTGGTGCCCATCGCTCCCACTTCCTCACGTTCCTTGTTCTCCCAGCCCACTGAACAGGGCTGTGCTTCTGCTTTGGGCCCCTGCACAGCACTGCCTCTGCCCAGATCCCTGACCCCACCTCCTCCACCTCCTCCGGTCTCTAGGCCGCTGTCCACTCCCTGAGGGCAACCTAAAGGGCACCTTCTCTGCATGGCACTCTCCGCCCTCACTCCGCCTAGCCCCCATCTTCTCACCTAACATGCTACAGGATTTGTCATTTACTGTTTGTCTCTCCCGCTCCGCAACGGCCGTGTTTGTCTCTCTTCTGCAGGCCTATAGCAGTGCCCGGAACACTGTACACATACAAATCTGTTGAATGAACTAAATGGATGAATAATAAATAAGACTGCTAACATTTAAAAGATTACCATGTGCCTGATGCTTCACCAGGCGCATTTGTGTTTTCTCATTCAAACAGCACAAACCCTAGGAGGTAGACACTATTAACTCCACACATCTAAGCAAACCATGGCCTGGAGCGGTTACGGGATTCCCTGGGCTGGTAAGTGGCAGAGTCTCGTCTCCTCCATGAGAGGCAGTTGGATGCAGACCTCCATCCACGGGGCGTTGGGTCCGGAGGCAGCTATGTCCAGCTGAGGCGTCATTCTAGTGTGACCAACTGGTCCCAGTTTGCTGGGACTCGCCAGGGATTTGCACTGAAGTTCCTGCTTCCCGCGCCACGGGGCAGGCTGGAAAGCTGCTTTCCTCTGCGCCTCGCGAGTAAGCCGCCACTGCTCCCTCCCACGGTCTCCAGGGAGCACGAACACTTCTGTCTTTTCCTTGTCCACGGGGATGGTGTCATCCATTCCTCTGGAGCCTGAATTCTGTACTCAGTCTCCTCACAGCTTTTTGGGATGCAGGTAAAATGAAAGCCAGCTACATTATGGGAATCATAAAAGGTCAGGACTACTCTTGCCTACATATCTTCAAAGTCACACATTTGCTTACTTTTTCGTCACTTTCTACTCATCTATCTGCTCCACCTTAAGTCACCCTGAGTATGTACAATAGCTACCTTAAGAAGTCAAGCCCTGTGCCAGTTCCCAGTGTGCCCTGCGGCAGGGCAGGGCAGGCTGAGTTCTTAGCAAGAGCAGCTTTGGGAATCCTCTCTGACATGTGCTGCTGCACGCGAAAGCCATGTGGGGCTGGGAGCCCGGCCAATCCCAATTTGGGGCTTTCCATTCCAATTCTTTCAGTCCCAGAGAGGCGTTCAGACCCTGATCTCAGCAGCTGTAACTTCACACAAAATACTCGTCCAACCCAGAAAAATGTTTTGGGCCCCAACCTCTGCAGTGGCTTGTCAGATGCTCAGCCTCCTGGAGTGGGGAAGAAAGACTTGGCGGGGAGAGAATGCAGGAAACACAGGAAGAGGGTTTCCCCGAGAAATGCACCAGGAAAATGAGAGGAAAACTTGCCCCCAAGAAAACGAATGAGAAAGCCCCACTCAACCCAGGAGTGCTTCTGGCCCTAAGAGTCACACTGAGCACAAAAGCTGGGAATGGCAGAGAATGTTAGGGTGAAGTCATCACCCTGCCCCAGGCCGGGCGGGGCAGTCAGCAGCAATGGAACATTTGTGTCTGCTGTGAGCCTGGGAGAAGCAGCGCCCATCCCTCAGTGGCCTGGCTCCAGCTGGGACACACCAGGTATGAGGGAGGCCGACCTCCCTCAGGCATCAAGGACTGTGGGGCAGAGGCATCTTTATCAGAACCAGGTCAGCCTCACAAAGGGTGGGGTTGGGTCAGACTTCATTAGGGACTTCCTGGCTGTCTGGCTGAGTTATGATAACCATGCCAAAGGAGGCAGCAGAACCTCTTCCACACAGCATACAAGAGAGAAGGTCCTCGCAGTTGATTCAAAGGCAGTGCTCTTGGTACATGAGAAGACATCAGGTCTCAGGTGTATGTAGCTTGCAGTGGAGCACCTGCCTAGTGTAAGTGAGACCTGGATTACCAGCATCGGAAAAACAAACAAACCTTTCAAGTCCTACCTTAAAACTTTGGGTTAGGACACTAAGGAAAAGGAGTAGCTTAAGATTAGAGGGCCTGGCTGGAGCCAGCTCCTGCTGCAAAGTACATGCTACCCTTCCAGGGAGGGTAGAGTACTTTCCCTGCATCAGCATTTCCAGCTCATCATCAATGGCTGTGAGATGTACTCTCTAACTGCTGTACTCCCAGCCTGTCCTAGAAGGCAAATGACTCAAGTTTATAACAAGATGATGCTGACCAGACAACAATGCTTCCTGCTTTCTTCAGGTGGGTCCACACAGTGTAGGCCTTTTTTTTGGGGGGGGGGGGAAGCGTTAACTGGGAATGGAACTTAGGACCTTCCACTTGCCAGGAAGGTTCAGGGCCCCTGAGCCACATCTCCAGCCCTTCTAGGCCTTTTTTGAAAGCTGCAGCTCTGGCACAGAGAAGAGAAAGCTCCCTGGAGCATCCTTGACATTCCTCTGCTCTGCCCCCTTCTCCCTACTGCGTGCATGTGCTTCCTTCCATGCGCTGTCACATTCCCAGGGCTCACACCTTGGGAGCTAAATAAAAAAGAGTGAACGCTCCATTTTTAAGAGTAGACGAAAGATCTGCCTCAGCCAAGGAGGAAAAGGCATCATTTTTCCCACCCTCACTCATGGTTCAATAGAAGGCAACAACAAGAAGGTTGAAAGTCAAGCCGGGCCTGAGAGGTAGAGTGCATGCTTAGTATGTCTGAGTCCCTGGGTTTGATTCCCAGTACCACAGACAAAGAGACAGACAGACAGACAAAAATTCATTCAGAAACAAAAAACATGCAAGAGTTGCTGCTGAGCTGCCAAAGGAATGTGACATAAAGGGATCCACACCCATGGAAAGGAGAGAGCAGGAACAACTCTTGGAGTCAGAAAATCCAGCCACATTCTCCCCATCAAGAACTTGATGCCCTCTCTGCCTGGCAGCAGGATGCCAGCTAACTCAGAAAGAAGCCCAGCTCTGGGCAAGGAAGGGCTGGCTGGACAGTGAAAAATCCCCAGAGCCTTGGGTTGGCCTGTGGAGAGGCCCCACAGCTGTCCTGACCTAATTTGGCTCCCGGTATGTATCTCAAACCAGACAGGGAACTTCCAGGGAGGAGGGCAGCAGGAGGGCACCTCCCTTCTGTCTTTCCCACTCATCCACCAGTAGGCTAGATAATGCTGCTTCTCCCTAGTTTTACAAAAGCCTTTCCTACCCTTCACCAAGTACTAGGAATTTCTTTGATGATGCTACTACCCTTGCCTCTATTGCTCAACATCAGTGCACCAGCCCTCTCCTAGCTGTTGGAGCTGGGCTGTCCACCTCACTCTTTCCCCTCCCTCCCTGATATTCTTTTGGTGGATAGTCTTTTCATAACTTAAACAGTAAGAGGGCACCACATAATGCCAATCTGCAGCCACGCCCAGACAGGCTTGTAGGAAGAGATCGAGCATCCTTAGGAGAGGAAGAGCAAGAGTTCAGGATGGTGGCTATGGGGCAGAAGGCATGAAGAAAGAGAGGCAGATAGAATTGTGCTTGTAGCTTCAGACTGATGAGCTCCTCAAAACTGATATTGCAGAACTGACTAGGAGCTTTAAAGAAAGAGAAGAAAATCAAAGAAGCCAGCTACTCTCTTCTTCTCACATCTGTTCCTGTGTATATTTACTCACTCACCCAGTCCTCCACTTCCCCCAATACTGCCAGTCCCTAAAGCAGTGCTCTCTGAGTGGCGTGTGTGTGTGTGTGTGTGTGTGTATCTGTTGGGAGTGTGGGGAACTTTTCATATCACCTCATCCACTTACATGCTTGTATAACTTATTATGTAAATAATATTAACATCAGAGGTAGTAACAGTGACAGAATTGTTGCAAGTGAGCATTTATTGGGGTATGTATTCAATTTTTTTTTCACACTGACAACACCAAAAGAAATTTCAGGGCTGTGGTTGTAGCTCATGGTACAGCATTTGCCGAGCACTCTTACGGCTCTGGGTTCTATCCCAAGTAATATAAAAAAGAATTATTTTTCCAGGTTGAGGAAGAGCTCAATCCCAGTATGTCCCAGATAGTGGCAACATGGACAATTCTTGGCAGAACAAGGCACAGTGACCTCAAGGCACCAATCATAGTAAAACCCCTCCCAGAGATCTTAAAGTGACAGGAGATGTTCACTTAAATCCTGAAAATTAAGCCAGGCAAGGGGACATACATCTGTAATCCCACCACTCTGGGAGGTTGAGACAGAAGGATCCCAAGTTCAACCTCAGCCTGAGCAATTTAGTGAACCCTTTTTTAAAATTTAAAAAAAAAATTAAAAAGGGCTGAGGATGTAGTTCAGTGTGAATGCCCTGGGCTCAATCCTCAGTACCTCAAAAACGAAAAACCAAACCAAACAAACAAACATTAAAAAACTCTGAAGTTAATGAACCGAAATCATAATTCAGGCAATCTGTCTTAAACAGATTCTTCCCCTTTTTGCCATCTACTCCCCAAAAGTGTCAGCTCCCTTAACCCAGTGATTATTCAATAATTACGCAAGACAATGTGCTTGCACTGTAAGTCAGGCACACTAGGGATTGGTACAATTACCATAGAGTCTGGCCATGCTAGAGCATCCCTGGGCAATCCCTACATGGTGCAAGGTTTCCTCCTGCAGTTTCATACCCCTCCTCCTCTCCCTCCAGTATCATCTCCATACTGTGCTCCTGTCACACCTGCTCTTCCCCAACACAGCACTATGGCGGTATTTTGGGAACTGCCTTCACTTGAATGCAACTTCTTTTAGCCCATAAGCTCTATGGAAAGAGGAACTGTGCCTGTCACACCCACCCTTGTGTCCCTGGCACTGAGTGAGCATTAAATGGCTGTTGCACATTGTTGAAAGGGAACTAGAGGCCCTCAGTTATCCCACTGCCACAGTGCAACGCTGCAGAGGAGAAAAGATGTAAAGGGTACCTAGGGAACGTGAAAGTCCTACCAATATTCTTCTAGATTTAAGCTCAACAGAAATTGTCTTTTGGCCTTTTGAAAGAAGCCCTGCAGTTAATGATTTAGTTTATTCAGGGTTCCCTTTCTCTGCTGTCTTTGGTCCTGGTCCAGAACTTCCCCCTAACTGCTGACCAAAGTCCTTTTCAGAAAATATAATTTCTCCTTCCTAATTAGGGCAGCATAGCTGGGGCTCAACAAGGAAAAGTCCTATGTAGAAAGAATATTCACAACCTACTATCTAGACCAAAGAATCTCCCATCTAGAGAGAAATGCAGAAGGATCTGAGCCTAGAGAAAATACCTCTTCTTTTGTCTCCTCAAGCCACAAGTGACTCTGCTCCTAGACTCACTAAAGGGTTCTCCTGCTCCCAAGGCCACAGGATCCTGGGGGACCACTCAGAAGACAAGGGTCTGTCTTCTGGCCTCTGTCTGCCGAATTGCTCTGATGTTTGGGGATTGGAGAGATTGGCTGGGGTGGCAATGGGGCAGTGAAAGAAGAGATAATAAAAGAAGTAGGGTGAAACATTAAAGTGCGGGAGTAGCAAGCACACACGTGACAAGGATTGCACTGGTGCCAAATGCTCAAATTTCCTCTACTGTTTGTCTGTCTGACTGGGGATTGAACCCAGGGGTGCTCTACCACTAAGCTACATCCCCAACCACTTTTTTTTTTGCTTCCGGGGATCGAACTCAGGACCTTGCACTTTTGAGGCAGGCGGGGCGCCACTGAGCTAAATCCCCGGCCCAGATTTTCTGCACTGTTAAATCCAAGGCGACATGAACTCCTCTGGAGCTAGGGCCTCAGCCCAGCATCTTAGCTTTTCAGACACAGTCATAAAGATGGAAATCTTTATCACTTAAACGTAAGTGTATGTCCTGCCTCACATCTCCTCCATCCCTCTTCCCAAACCTGGTGCCCTTTCGGGCTCACACTCCCAGCTTTGTTTCCGGACGCTGCTCAACACTAAGGCAGCTGAGCATTTCCAAGTCTTCCTGAGTCTAACCAACTGTTGGACATGGGGGTAACATCTCTCCCTCCAACTAGCAAGTTCAGGCGTGGGGACACATTATCGGGTCACAATCACACATCTACCAGGCAGCAAAATGCAATACAAACTTTTAAATTTTCTGTGCTGTGCTTCTGAGAGTCTTTGTGTTGCTATTTTAGCATAAGAGCCAACAAAACATTAATAGACTGTGAACAAGAAAATATAAGCGATTCCATCACCTTCTACCTGGAAGAAAAAGCTCAGGCAGGTAATTTAAACCTCTTAGCCTGCTGACAGAATATTAAGAATTAAGCTCACCTGCATTTAGAGTTGTGTAAATATAGGCTAATAAAACCATATTAGTGTGAAAAATGTTAAAAATCCTGAGTTCAATAAGGTCCCTTGGTAGCTATGTCTTTTTTAAAGTCTGTTAATCTATAGGCTCTCAGTCCACAGAACATAAAGGAAAAGGGTCATAGTCTATGATGAACCAATCTCCCCAATCCTTTTTTTGGGACAGGGTCCCACTATGTTGCCTAAGCACTTGAACCCAGGTGATCAAGTGACCCTCCTGCCTCAGCCTCCCCAGTAGATGGGGGTGTGATTCCAGCCCATCTCCACTCTCCCCACTCTTACTTTACCCTGGCTTCCAATCAAAAGAATTCAACCATCAGATAAAATATTTTTATTCCTATTGTTCATCTGCGGGGATCTCCTACAGGTAACAGAATTATGTTCAGCTGTCGGAACCCAAGTGTGGTCCTCTGTGAGCAGGCTGGGTTTTTATAGCATCGGTTCAAGGGGGCACCTAGATATCGGTACTCTTTTCTCTGCCTGCCCAGCTAAGCAGCTCAGCATCACTTTTGTCTGAGTAGAGGCTCCCATGTCTTAGCTGTTCTGTGTCTCCTTTTCCCATCTCTTTGTTCTGTCCATGCATGAGGAGTCACTATTGGAATTGGGGGTTAAATATGACTCATGGAAAGGCTGTTTCCAGACACCCTGCCTGTCCAGCTCCAGGATGAGCCCTATGGTAAATCTTTCAGGGAAACAGATGAGGATACAGATTTGTGATCTAAGAAAGCAGGAAAAAGGCAGTAGACAGCTGTGCCAATGCTAGGAGCCCTGGGTCTGCAGTAGGAGAGGCATCTGCCATCAAAAGGGGTGGCTTTCAACTTCGGGACTGAAACTGAGACTGGGATAGAATCCAGTACACTGACTATACCATTTAATATCCAGTGCCGAAAGAAAAGTAGAATACATTTTGGCCTTTGAGATGAAAGTTCTCTGGGGATCAGAAAGTAAACAGTCACAGCTATAAGAAAGGATTTAGAAGATTGGAAAACTGGAGGCAAGTCTGAATCCTCTTCTGAGGAGCTCCCCAGGCTCCAGCTTAGTTGAGCACCTGTGCGCCACTTCACGAGAGCAACAGCTGCCCGGAACAGCGAAAGGAGGGAAAAAGAAAAATCCTGTTTAAATTCTGATGGGTGCTTGTAAAGCACCGCACAATCTCTGTAAAACTTCTTTAAGGTCAATACTGCTACAAAAGTTACCGAATCAAGAAATTTAGCTAGCAAGAACTAGCCAGGGCCCAGGGGCAGTCATTAGAGGCTAGCTAGGAGGCAGAGATTAAGCCACCTGAAAACTACTGGGGCCAAGGAGTTTAGCTCAGTGGCACTGCACCTGCCTAGCAAGCACAAGGTCCCCAGTACCAAGAAAGAAAAAACAAAACAAACAAACAAACAAACAAAACAACTAAGCGTGGCCACCTTAATCAGGTCTCTTTGCAGTCATGATGTGAGCGGAAGAAACAGCTGCTGGAAGCTCAGCAGGCGGGATAATGCTCGGCACTCCACAGGCTCTCATTTCCAGACACATGGGCTCTGTTTTAATTGGAGACAACTAACTTGTCCAATGCCTGTTTTAAGTTTGGATCTCTATTATATTACTACCAATAACTTTAAGGGCTAGGTATTATAACATTATTTTGAAAAGAGACTCAAGGAGGTTGAGTAAAGTGTTCAGTGGTCTTTAGGTAGTACGTAGTACAGCTAATATTTGAACTCAAAGCCTGTGAGATAGGAAATTGAGTAACAGAAGTAAAGAGAACGTGTAAGGAATCCCCCTTGAGTTGCAAAAACAAGATGTGGGCAATATGCACATAACTATGCAAAAACCTCTTCCACTGTTTTATGATAGAGTTTAGACTCAGGCTAGAGGATAGCTCAGTAGTAGAGCACTTGCCTAGCATGCACGAAAAGGCCCTGGGTTTCATCCCCAGCACCGTGCACACACATGCGCGCACACACACACACAAACACTCATCTAGACTCCAAGTCATAAGCTTATAATATACCATTGGCTAGGGGTCAAAGCCTCTTAGAATTGGTGAGAAGTATAATATGGTCTCTGAGGAAGGCTCAGAAACAAGAGACAAGAGGCTGAAGACCTCTAAGGGCAGGACCTTTCCTCCACTTCATGCTTCTCGGGCGAGACAGCCTGGTGTACAGGGTCAAGAAAGAATTTGCTACAGAGATGCTACATCCAGGCCTGAGTGAGGAAGCAAGCTTCCTTTTGCTCTGTCTACATGCTGATGAGGCAAAATTCATAATAACATGGAGCATCGGGGATTTGGGCTGGGCCAGGCATGCATGAACTGGGTGTTTCTCATTTTCCTTTAAATACAGTTTAAGAAGAACTATATTATAAAAGTGCATCAAAGAAGTAAAAATGATTAAGATGTGATATGTATATGTACCAGTTCCCCAAGATGATTAAAATTATTATGTATTACAAACATATACCAATAAGAAAGTGTATCAGACAAGGTTGAAAACATTACCTGTAATTCCCTCACAGAAAACAGTCAGTGATCTGGTGGATATGACCATATGCCTTATTAGAGTTCCTATCCCCTTTTTAACTGCTTACTATTATATGTTAAACTATATACAATAAAAGTCATGGGTTGATGGATTATTTACTTTTTGGTAGACTTCCCATTCCCCATTATATTTTAAGATCAGTATGAAGAAGAATTATATGTCTAACTCTTTTGTAACCAAAGACTGATATGGAATAAGGGGCTTGATGATTATTTTCTGATAAAAGCATTTATACCATAAACATTTATAAGATAAATGTCCTCCCCTCTGTATACTGATACAGAATAAGGAGGAAAGAATGATCTTCAGAGAATACCTTAGTCCCTAGACGTCATCTCTGGGAGAGAAATGGCTCTCCGTCGTCTCACCTCTGTACAGTCCTTTAGATACCACTTTCCCCATCAGATAAAAATCTACCAGTTCATTCTCTAGAAAAGTACTTTCCCTAAAAGATAGAAAACAGTATTTTGAAACACTAGCTGACTTCCTCCAATTTCCCACTCTGAAATGGTCTTTACCTTCCACAGGGGAGGTTTTCAGTCTACTGCAGATATTCTGTACCCCGCCATAGTGGACATTGATCTGGGTCACTCCTTCACTTGCACGCAGCTCCATGAGCTTCCTCAACTCCATTAACGTGAAGCCAAAGTCCCCATCATGGCTCTCAGCTGTCGAGTTGGCCGGCAAGGCATGTCCTGATGGGTTCGTCATTTTGCCTGTGGTTCCCAGCTCCTCAGCCAGAGAAGATGAGGAGTCTCCCACTCAACTGACCAATGTCCCTTGCCTTCTTGTCCCTGCCTTTTCCTGCTTCTTGCTTTTCTGAAGTCCCAGTTAGAAAACAGAGAGACAATATCTTGTCAGGATAGCAACCCCAGCCTCGAGCCTTTCTTCTGTACAAGGCCTGTCAATGAGAAGAGGAAGAAGATGGAGGAACCAAGAAGAAGTCGGACTCCGTGTCACGATGATTGGCGTCCCCTGGGTGGTGATGGAAATGGCTGTCCAGGTCAGGTAAGTTCCTAGTTTAGGCTGACTTGTCCAAGTGGAGCCGTAAACAGGATCTGCATGTTACATGGAGGCAACCTTAGTGACAATCAGCAACTGTGGTGGTAGATCAGCAGCAGGAGGAGGAAGAGGAGAGCTCCCTGGATACTGATGACAACTGGATCTCTAAAACATAGATGCAAAGACAGGCAAAAAGAAATGATTAAAATGGCCATGAAGATCCTTGAACTTCTAGGGCAAGAAGTTCTAGCACAAGACTTTGGGTGACAGTTGATGTCTGAGCTTAACTGATAGCTGAGGTGTGGGGTGAGTGAACTGACTCATGAGAGGCCCCTTCCTCCCTGGGAGGCCCGAACAGACTGTACACTGCAGTAGAGAGAAGTTATTTCAGGTATACCCCAGCCTTCTGGTCTCACTTCTCCCAAACCAAGGCACACAAACGCCACAACTTCAGGAGTTTGGAAATAAAAGGTTATGACCTCCTGCAGTACTTTGAGGAACCCCTCACAGAATCCTTTAGTCTGATGTTACCTGTAAGAGGCAGAAAAAGGAGCCAAGACCCAAGTGGTCTGGAGTGGCCTGCCTGTCTGCTACCCTCTCCCACACCCACACTCCCCCACTTCCCCCTCAGACATTTACAAACCAGGAAGACAATGTGATAAGAAGATGCCCAAATCCTTCCTCCCTCAGAATACTTAGCCTTGAGCTGTATGGAAATTCAGCAGCCCGTGGCAGTTGTCAACCAGTCAGGCAGCAAATTTCAGTCTTAAGGCACCCACCCCAACACCAGGCTTTGAGGAGAAAGAGAGAATAAAATGCTCTGACAGTTTCTCACACAGTGTGGAGTCATTTTTTATAAAGGGGGTAGAAGGTCCTCTGAGGAGGAAAGATAGCAAGTCTAAAGCCTAAGAATTCGAGCATTTCTCAACGTGGGAGGGATAAGGCAGCTATCAGTTAAGCTAGAGAGGAGGCCACAGGACGTCATCAGAGACAACTTAGTCTACATGTGCAGGGCACCAGAGTTGCACTTCAGCACAGTGGCTGCAAGAGAGGAGGTGGACAGACAGGTGTCACCTCTCAGGTTGGCTGAGTAAGGTGTGGGGCAGATGCATGTGAGGATATGGAGGGCTGGAGGTGGGAAGAAGTCTGACCCTGGCTGCTTGCTGCGTGTCCTGCGGGAGCCACTGCCTCACGTCAGCCATCCTAAAGTGAAGGGGCGCTTCCTGAGCACAGCACTGGGATACTGGGGCCTCGTCCTGGCGAAACAGTTCCCCTCGCTTAGAGCTCAGTTACCAGGGATTGGCAAGGAACTCTGGTCAGACTGTTTAATTTGCAGGTGACACCCTCGCTTCTGGAAGGTGAACAAAGAGCCAAGGGCCTCATCAGATAAGGAGTTGATTCTTTTATCAATTACTTTCATCAAAATCACATGTGGCCAAAATCTGCTGCTTTCAATCAATCTTGCTCCCTGATTAGATTCATCTTTTTTTGGTGCCGGGGATCGAACCCGGGACCTCGCGATTTCGAGGCAGGTGATGGAACCACTGAGCTCAATCCCCGGGGCCCTTAGCTTGATCTTTTGAGGATGGAGGTTGCTACACTGCCCCCCTCTCCCAGGGTGCCCCTGCCACTCCTCATATCACAGATATTTAGCACTTCCCTGACTTACAAAGAATTAAGCAGGACAGTTCTACCTGTCTGTTTTCAAATATAACCTGGGGAACAAGGTCTGAGAAGAAGCTGAGGCAGTGGGTCAAACTCCATTTACATGGGCATAGAACAGGTAGTAAGGCTGCTCCTCCTTACCCACAATCCCGTGGAAAGCAGGGAGAGGAGAGGACAATAAGACGTTCTGGGAAAGAAAGAGAGACCATATTCACACAGTATGTTGCTGTCTGACTGGTGCCCTTTTTTGTTTATTTTTTGAGACAGGATCTCACTAAGTGCCAGGCTGGCCTCAGACTTTTGATCCTCCTGCCTCAGCCTCCTGCGTGTGTGAGATTACCGTTACGTGCCTCTAGCCCCAGCTTCTGCGTGCTTTCTGTTACACATTGCTCCTTCCTTTTCTCACAAACACCTAGAAGGCCTTTAAAATACAAACATCTCCAGGGTACAGAGAATACCTGCTTCCACTTGGAGGAAGGCTCACTTTCCCCCCTTTCTCTTCCAAAATAGATTAACCCACAGCCCAGCAACAGGGCCAAACAGATCCATCCTGCTTCCAGGCGCTTCATGCTCACCTGAGAAGGGGACGACCCACACGGCCCGGCCCAGATAAGCCAGCTGCAGTCGGCTCACTAGCAAGTTCCTGAAATAAGGAGCTGCCCAGTCAGAACCTTTACGGCCTAAGGCACCAAACCATCAACAGCAACCAGGGGAGGCCCAGGAGACAAAGCAGGCAGGAGAAGGGGAGGGCAGGGACCCGGCCCCTGGGGAAAGAGCCGCCTGGAGAGTAAGCTGCTCCAGGCAAGCTGCGTCCTGCCCGGCCTCTCTCACTGGATGGAGAACCTCTGCTGTTGGCAGTGGTAGCTCAGTGCTTTAGTGGTAGCGCAGTGCTCGGGGACACTGCTAGACAGGACAGGAGGGGTGATGAAGGGCATCCGTTGGAGGAGGCAGAGCAGCCCCCCCGCCCCGTACCAAAGGGAAATCTGCAGGGGCATCACTGGTCATCTGTTCTCAGAGCCAATCTCTTCCCAAGTGAGGTGCTACCTCCCCCAACTCAGGACCAGGATGGGCTGGGAAGAGGTGGGAAGGGAGAGAAGTAATATTCCTTGAGCACTTACCATGGGTCAGGTGCCATATTAGGCACTTCAGGTGAAAATCAGAAACTGCACATATATATAACCCTAATATAGATATTATACAGTGCCTAGCAGAGTGGCTGCTGCGTTGGTAAGCAGGAGGTATTATCATTATTAATGTAGTGGGTCTGAATTCTCACCAACAACCCTATGAAAAGAACCAATTCCCCATAAGGAATGTGATCATTATGTAATGCAAGCGTGTACTAATAAAAATGGGGGAAAAGGACATCTTCACTTTATACTAGGGACACACAGATTCAGAGAGCCAAGATTTGTGTCCTAGTCTAAATCCAAAGTCACTCTGCCTCAAGTATAAGACCAGTGCTAAGCTGGGCACACCTTGCAATTGCAGGTCCTTGTGAGGCTGAGGCAGGAGGATCTCAAGTTTGAACCCAGCCTGGGCGACTTTAGTGAGACCCTGTCTTGAAATATAAATAAAGAAGAGTTGAAGATGTAGCTCAGTGGCACAGAGCCCCTGTGTTCAATCCCCACCAGCAAAAAAAGGAGGGAGGATGATGTAAGAAAATGGAAAGAAAGCTATGGATTTACTTCCTAACCCTTGATGAGCCTGGCGGTTGTTTCATCTCGCGCTCCAAAAGGCTCTGAAATAGGGAAACATGGAGTTTGACTTCCTGCGGGTACAGGGATAGATACTGTTCCTGATCTTCCTCCCCATCCCCTGACCAGCACTCTGAGCCAGAATGCACCGGGCTCTAGACCTGCACAGTTTGAAGCAGGGCAGTCTCCACCTGGGAAGAGCCGGGGTGGGGATGTGGGTTCCCTCCACACCATCATCAGCTCAAACCCTTGGGCTGAGACCCCTGGGGATCTGGGAGGGGCACAGAGATACTGCCGGGCTAACGCCTGCACACCACCTGGAGTTCCTTAAGTTTACTCTGCTCAGGCATTCTCATGCTTCCAAAAGGGCTGTGTCCTGTCAAGAAGGCTGGCAGGGACCCGGCCACGGCAAGCGGACCATCTTAAACATCCCAGCCTGGCCCTTCTCTGGGCAGGTATTAAGCCTACACGGAGGTTGTTCTGCTCTCCTGCTCTCCATGCCCCTGATTTCCACCACTAAGATTCCAGCCCACCCTGGCCAACTCCTGCCACTCAGGACTGGTGGCCACTGTCACTGTGGCCCTGGGTTCCACCTTCCCTGCCTGGGCCTGCCCAGCCCTGATTGCTGCTCCGATGCCTGCTGCTTTGCAGAACTGACCTGAGCACATGCCCTCCTTCACAGACATGGGAAGAAGGTCAGAGTGTGCTGGCCAAAGTTCAGGTGGTGGATCGCACTGCTTCCCATCTTCATCCAACAGACACGCCTATGCCAGGAAGCCCAGTGAGGGTGGGGGCGCTGATCGCAGAGTGGCTCTCTGGGGTCTGCTCCAGGGCCCAATGCCAAGCTGTCCCCTAGCACTGAGCCTTCTTGGATGTGGTGGGGCTTCCTTCTTGAAGGAAAACACCATTTCCCTGCTTAGGAGGTGCTATGCCTCCCTCACTCCTTCCCCCCTTTCCCACATTGGCTTCCCTGAGAGTCATTTCTGGGCAGCAGAAATGCAGGACTAGAATTAGAGCCTCTGTCTGACCCCCGGCTCTCAGGGTTCCAGAATTCATCCCTCCCGAGACTTATCCTTGACCCCATCATCTACTCCTGGGTGTGTCTCCCAGAGAAATTTTCATACAGGATCTGAAGGGGACAATGTCCAAGGATGTTCACTGGGGCATTATTTACAGTGACAAGGAGTTGGGAGGATCCGAGATCCACTCACCCGACCATAGATAGGTAAACTATACGAGCCAGATAACACAGATTGTTGGCGAACAGTTAGCAACACAGATTAGATGTACACACAGCAATCTTGGTCATCTTCAACACGCAGTGGCTGGCAGAAGATATGGTTTCACAGCACTTATGAGAATTAAAAACACACACACAGCTAAGGCAATGTACAACACAGGCATCTAAAAAGTATTTAAGGAACATATTAAACAAAAAGATATCAGCACATTAGAATGATGCTCGTGGGCGGACAAGGGAATAGAAATAGGTTATGGGGAAAGAGTGGGCAAAGGAGGGGCCTCACATGGACCAATATATCCATCAGCTGATTGACTCTGCACTCGAGGTCCAAAATTATAAAAATAAAACACAGCATGATGCTAAGACCTCTTAGCCTTGGCATGGCTCTGTGGCCTGGGCTATGCTGTGATCATGATGGCAAAATGCATGAGTTCTGGCCGGAAGCCTTCAGGAGACAGGGAGAAGTTAGGGCCCCTGACAGGACAAGCTTTCCTCAAACAGTGATACCAAGAGTTGCCCTGTGGGGCTGGGGATTTAGCTCAGTGGTTTTGCCGCCTGCTACGCAAGCGCAAGGACCCGAGTTCGATCCCTGGTACCAAAAAAAAAAAAAAGAGTTGCCCTGTGGGTGACAGCCTGCTTCTGATCGTGTGGCCTGAGTCAGAGACCGCAGGACACAGATGGAGACAGGACGCTCCACGGCATGAGCAGGGAACCAGTGGGTGCGAGGAAGCAAGGTTGTCCCTAAGGGCAATGTTGGACCCTTGCTCTAACCTAACATAGGTCCTTGATAACCTAATTTTACCAAGATGAGAAAAGGAAGTCCCTGGAGCCCAGAGCAAGGGGAAGGCTCCAGATAACCTGGGTGACACTGGCCCAGGTCACCCACCTCTGTATCTTCCTGTGCTGTGTGTGTCAGCGGGGGCTGTTCATAGCAAGTTCAAGATCAAACTAACACAGAGAATGAAAAGCAAGGATAACCTTCTGTTGATTAAGGTCCCACAGGAGTGGGTTTTAGTGGGGAGTGACAGTGACATCTAGAAGGTCTATTGTTTAATGAAGAAGGGCTGGCAGCTCCCCCACCCCTCCTTCCTGACCATGGGAAATGCTCAGGGTAAGGGTTCACCAGTCATCTGCTTCTCACTCACAACTGAGACAGGAAGCTACCAGGCCACAGCCAGGACCCAGACCGTGGGCAGGGATTCAAGTGTGCGGTACATACACTCTCTTGAACAACACACATTGCCTTTCTTGGGGCTGCTGTGGCTTTCTCTCATTTTGGTTCCAAGGGAACAAAGGGGCTTTTTAGCAGCTGGACTGGATCTGCAGTTATTTTTAGAAACAAGTTTAAGCAGAATCATGTCATGCTCTTGGAGCCGGAGAGGAGGGTCAGTCTCCCTGGCCACAGGAGTCGGGAGCTGGTTGCAGCCAGGCCTCAGGTTCTTGTGGACCCTCTGGGGTGAGAGGAAAGCTGCCTGGCTCAGACTGCGCTGCTCCAGGGCCAGGGTGCAGCCAGACAGGAAGCAAGGTGACATTCCTGTGTGACCAGACACTCGGCAGGGTATCACCATAGCCATCACGCCTGGCCAACAATCCCGTCCCCATTCCCTACGCCATGGCTGTCTCGCCTGCACAGAGACCAGACACCACCCCCCACCCCGCCCCACCAAGTTCCCCATTGCCTCCCCCAGCCTTCTCTTGGTCCAGTTAGTTCCTGGAGCTCACAGCAAATGAGCAAGGGCTCCATGCTGAAAAGACGGTGTTTATTAAGTAAGAAAGAGAAAGGCGCCAGGCGTGGTGGTGCACAGCTGGAATTCCAGCACTTGGGAGGCAGAGGCAGGAGGATCACTGCAAGTTTGAGGCTAGCCTGGGCTACATAGTGAGGTCAGGGCCGGCCTGGACTATACAAGTCTCAAAAAACCAAAAACAGAATGAAAAGAAAGCCAGGCATGGTGACCCACGTCTGTAATCCCAGAACTCTGGGAGGCCGAGCAGGAGAAGCACAAGTTCAAGCCTAGCCTGGCCAATTGAGCAACTCAGCAAGGTCCTGCCTCAACATAAAAAATAAAAAAGGCTAGGGATCTAGTTCAGTGCAAAGGCCCTGGGTTCAATCCTCAGTACTGCAAAATACAATAAAATACAATAATAAAAAATGTAAAAACAAAGGCAGTCAGAGGTATTCCCTAGTCACGTGTCATCTCTCTGCCTGTTTCACTCTTCCTCACTTACACACGGCACAGGCTGGGGCCTCTAAGTCACTCCAGGGCTGTGGAGATGGACAGGTCATGTGCCTTTTGATTCAGTGCTTTAGGGCAGCAGTTCTCAAACTCCAGATGCTGGTGAAAACCTATTGCCAGCTTCCTCCTAGATTACGATTCAGGGGGCCTGGCCTGGGAATGTGCATTTCTAACTAATTCCCTAATGAGGGGACCAATGAGGCTGGTCGGGGGCCACACTTTGAGAAGAGTGCAGACCACACTGTGGAGCCTCAACCTCAGGAGGATCTGCAACACCACCGGGCTCCAGGGCTTTGACAGCCTAAACCTCGGGTCTGGCCAGTGCCCTGCTCCACACTGCTGGCCTTGTCTCTCCTCTCCTCTCCTCTCTTCCTCCTCCAGGCCTCGAGGGGTGTTAATCTCTCCTTCCTTTGCCTCAGAGTAACCCCTCATTTCCAGAAAGACCCACAAGCTCCCCAAGCAAGCTGGTCACCTCTCAGTCCACGAAGAAACAGACTTGGGGAGATGCCATTCAACAGGCTGCAGAGAAGCCCAAGTTATGCAGCCTCCTGAGGCTGAGGGCAGCTGATCCCCTTCAGCTCTGGCTAAGCCACTCCCACTCCTGTTTTCTGTGTGGCCAGGGGAGGCGAGGGGTGGCAGGGACAACACACAGGGGAGGGCAGTAAGGAGAGACACCCACCACTCACTGCAGCTCCTGCCACACACGCCCATCATCTGGACCCAGCTGCCTTTTCCCTGCCATCCCCCAGGGCCCCTGCAGAAGGGCCAGGCCAGGTGGGTGACACCTCGGGGGAGCCTGTCCACGGCTCTCAGGCCACGACTGGCCAGCTGGAGGAGGGAGCAGCTGCTGTTTTCCAGGCCGGCTGACAGGCTGTTATAAACACTCGCTTTCGGTTGCTATGGCAAAGTGAGTGTGCAGCTCGGATACGGTGAAGCTATTTATGTGCCTGTAATGGCAGAGTGGTCTGTTTTTTATTATTTTACTTTTAAAGTTTTCCTTTCCCAGCCCCCTAAAACAGCTTTTTTAAAAAAGTGGGAGTTAGGAGGGGGGAGGCTCCACAACTTTCTCAGGAACGAAGTCCATAGGCAGAAATAGAGCGTGTGCCTTGAGCCAGGAGGGCGAGGACTGAAGTGAGGACTCAGTGAGCTTCATAGAAGTGAATGTGCGGCTTCCAGACACCTGTGTGGCCGGCACTTGGGACTGAAGCTCCGCCCTCCTGAAGCTCAGCACAGGGAGGGGAAAGGCCCAGTGCCGGCTTCTTGTCACCTCTCTGGTGCTCTTAGGACTGAGAAAGGCCGTTCCGCTCCGTCTGTTCCTCCAGCTGGCAGCCTTCCTCACTGTCTCCTGTTCCCGGCAGGCTGCACACAGGATGAAGAGACCAAAGACTCCTCCAGGGTCCCGGAAAGAGAGTCTCAGAGCTCCCACCTGGTGATTCCTCCTTAGGCCTTTACCACTCCAGGGCACCAGGTTTTCATCACAGGAGGCAGACCGTGACCTGGATGGGACCACTATGGCCCTCCGTCTTGTCTATTCTTCCAACGAAAAATAAAGTAACCAATACGAAAAAGAAATGGGCCATGGGCCATAGGCAGCTCAAGAGAGGCAAGTCACTAGCTGATGTGTAGACACACACAGAGCTAAGCTCCAAGTGTGTGCTGACGTTGATAAATATTCCATAGGTTGCTAATCACTTACTGGCATCTATGAAAATCACCTTCCAGTAACAGCCGCTCGGAATAAAAAAGATGCTACTGGATTTTATCATCCCTCCTTCTCCACCTTTTTCTAGCTCCTTTTTGATTATATACTTATGAGGAAAAAGACCTCCCACTGCTTTATTAATCAGATAAAAATAAGGTTAAGGCAGTGTTAAAAAGAACAAATTCCTGTACACTGTTCGAAATGACTTCATCTCATAAGATAAATGAATGCTTCCCAGATGCCACCACGGCTCGGAGGGATGCAGAAAACAAGCCCCTGGGGAGGAGAGAAGGCAGGAGAGGGGAAGGATGTTGCTGACCCCAGGAGGGAAGCACCCTCTGCTCCCCCAGGAGAGGTCAAAGTCCTAACTGACAGTGCCAGTTAGCTGGCTGGAAAAATCAGAGCTTGGGACAGACATCCGTGTTGGCAGCACCTTGAGGTTGAAAGAGCAGAGCAGGCGGTGTTTCTAAGCCTGTCAACCCCACTGACATCAGCATCCCAGTTCCTGGAGGGTGGAAGAGGAGACAGGAGGAGGTGAAGGAAGGAGCCAGAAGGGGAAAGGGGCGTTGTCCTGGACAGATGGGAGCAGGCTGGTAGAAAGGCACCAACTACAAACACTGTTCCAGATCTGATGTCTAAAGGTGTTAACTCCAGTGAAGAGGCCACACTTGGGAATATGTGAAAAGACAGAGATGTAGGCATGTCTCAGAATCCCAAGGCAAGCTTCCAAACTCCTGGGCTAGAAAGAACATCTAGTCAGAGGGCTCAGATCCTTGGTGACGGACACAGGGCCCATTGTTGGAAGAGACAAAGGGCAGTCGAAGAGGGGACTCAGCCTCAGCTGGTCACTGCAGATGGAAGTCTCTCAGGAGAGAGAAAGCGAGGAACTGTGTATTTTTCTTTCAAGTGACCAGAAAGATTGTATCATCTCTAGAACCCAACCTCAGCCCAGCGCCTGGCTCACCATGTGGAAGTAATGAATGAATCACCCTTTCTGCTCCAGTGAGCTTTATTTCCAAGGGAAGGAAGAGCACGGAAGTCCCGGAGGGGCGGGGGGGGGGGCGCCCAGTCTCCAGAGAGAGTGAGCTATTGCGGGGTCCTAGCTCCCTTTCAGCACTTGGCCTGTCTTCTCCTTGCTTGGGCCCTTCTGCCTTATTCTCTGGGGCAGTCGCTGGGATGCAGTGTGGGGAGAGGGGCTGAGCCATCACTGCCAGGATGACCCGCCCTGCCGGAGAGACAAGGAAGTGTAACGCGCTGCATCTGAACTCCCCACACGGCGCTCTGAACAGCACTATAACGCCTCCAAGGAAAAACCTGGGGGAGAACCCCGGGGCGGGGGGCGCTGTAGGAAGTGGATGATTTTATTTCTGAAACACTGAGTTGTAAGGAATCATGGGAGAAACACCTAGTACCACTCTTTCCACCTCCTCACTTTCTTCTCCCTGCCTCACTCCCAAGCCTCTGCATTGTTCTTTCCTATCTAGGTGTGACCCCTCCCCACACAAAATTTGCCCGTTTCAAGATCTCAGTCTCTTCCCATTCTCTCTTTCCACAGCTCCAGAGTCAACCTGATGAGGCGGAGCTTAACTTCCCTTACCTGGACAATTCTGAATCCACGCAGCCCTGTACGGTTCCACACTGGTTCAAGCAGAGGAAGAACTGGGGATATGCCAGGAGGAAGTGAGGCCCTTGCAGGGCGGGCCCAGCTGGCACCAGCACAGGGCTGATCTGTCACTGGAGTCACGGATGACGGTCCAGACGCTCTCTGTGTGACCACTCTGCGTTCTCCCAAATCCATCTGGAGTTTGCCTGGCTAAGTCAAATATTTATGCAGTATCTAACTAGGCTTGAAACCAACTGCTAACACTCAGAATTCAGAAGTGAGGAACCCTAACAGAGATGAGGGAACAGGAAGGATACAAAAATATTCCTGTGGATTAAAAACAAAAGCCAAGCTCCCCATCTAGAAGAAATAGGGGCATAGCCTAAAGAGGGAAGACATCAGGAGGCTAGATAGAAAAGGCACAGAGCTGTAATCAGACTCCTTTCCATGCTCCCACAGAAGCCAAAAATCCAAACCCTGAAGACGACGAGCTGGTCCTATATAACCACTAGCTATGAGATGGCTCCACTGTCCCCTCTGTTCCACTCTGGGCCTACAGGACCTAGGCAGGGGACAGACGCACAAGGGGTGAAATCTAACTCCCTGTGACAAGCTACCTTCTATCTCTCCCACCACTGTGCAGGGATTCGCAGAGGGACAGCAACAGGCATCCTAACAGGGCAGAGTCGAGCTTCCGGGGCATCTCACACTATTTGCCTAACATTTACCCTGCACAAGCCGGCCAGAGCGAGGCTTCCCTTTCTCCAGCCAGCCACACACACACCCGGGGCAGCTGTTCCAAATCAGTAAGGTCTGCCACCAGAGAACAGCAAACAGCGCTCTTCAGCGTGGGGGAAGGGGTGTGCCCTCTCGGGGACTCAGGACTGAGCCCTCTGCGAGCGAGAGAGAGCAGCCGGATCCAGAGAGAAGCTGAGGACACGCTGGCCGGCCTCTCCCAGCACTCCTCCACAGCAGCTGAGACAGAGGAGTCTCCTTCTCGGGGGGCAGCCGGGCGGGCAGCAAGGGTATGGAAACTTTGCCGTCTAAGGCTGTGGAATTCTTCCCCTGGGCTCCTGCTGTTAATCATCACTGCTCCCCGGGTTCCCAATTTGGGGCTTTAAAAGGTAGCACAGAGCAAGAAAGACAAACATGTCAGGGAGAAGAACAAGAAAAAAAAGCTGGTGTGAGTGGAGACAGCCACCTACAGCACAGGCTTCTGAGCAAGCGAGCCGCACCGATGTGGCAAGAAGAACGACCCGGTGCAGACCACGCGGGGGTCCCTTTCTGCCACACCCACACCCAGACTCCAGAGTGCGCCCACTGCTAACCTATTAACCTATTTGTGAAAGGATTGCTTAGGGGTGAGGGTGCTTTCGGAAAGTTTCTGCAAAGGGAGAAAAGGCAGATTTGAAAAATCAGTGGTTCCTATTCCCCTTTCAGGGGGAAAAAGTGCTATATCCAGACGTGGTGGGAGATGCCTGTAATCCCAGGGGAGGCTGAAGCAGGAGGACACAAGTTTAAGGCCAGCCACAAATTTAGCAAGGCCCTGCCTCCAAAAAAGTGTGTGTGTGTGTGGAGGGGGGGGTGCTGTGGATGTAGCCCAATGTAAGACCCTGGGTTCAATGCCCCCCCCCCCCGTACTGAAGGGGGAAAGCACTGGAGAGCTCACAGGCTCTGGTATACTGACTTCCGAGCTTCCAACATGCTACAAGTGGCCAGGTTGCCATGGTTTCCAAGAGGACAAACAGAGGTTTGGTCTAAAAGAAGGGTAGAGGAACACGGCCTTTTTCTTCCTAGGGACTAGTTTCCCTAGGCAAGAAAGGAGGAGGATATGGAAGCGGGGAGAGAACACGGGCAGCTTGACAATTCCCACTCTTCCTGAGGAGACAGGGAGGAAAGCCCACTTACAGAGCATAAGGCTGATTCAGAGGTGAGAGTCACTGAGGAAGTTAACAGGAAATGGAGCGCCTCTTGTCCATACCAAAAGCCCATGGACTAAACCTAGAGGTAGGGAATTCTAACGCCAAAACTGAACTGTGTTGGGAAAACAAGGGCCTCCAAGGCCTGGAGTTTTGCCCGCCAACAGGCAGATGAGGTCAGTATCCCCAGAAATGATGTGTGCAAGTGCTGTTCCCAGAATGGAGTCTGCCCCACTGCTCACCCCTACACTGGCATCTGCACACCATCTTCCCAAGCCCCTGGTTGCTCAGGACCTTTTCAACTCTCGTTCCAAAGGAGCCAGATGGGCAGGACAGTGTGAAGGGCCAATGTGTTACCAGCAGGAGCTGTCAGCTGAATGCAGCCACCTGGCCAAGGAATTCCCCTCACCATGCTTCCCGAGCGTGGTGCCAAGCTTGGCTCCCACTGGAGAGGTGGCAAGGAGGTAGAGTTGCTCAGGATTCTGTTGCCCTTAGAAGCGCCCTTACACCCTGCTACCTTCTCAAAGCAGAAGGGGCCCGGGTCAGCTAAGCACAGGCCAGGAGACTTAATCACAATTCATGATGAGTAAGTGAACAAAGTTCCTGGTCTTTTCAAGGAGCAGGTCCCCCTGCTCTTCGTACAAACCACATCAAACAACTCAGAATTCCAGAATCACGGCTTTGCAGGACGACTGCAGGGTAAGTCTGCTACAAATCCCCTGATTTTATATTTAAGCTAATGAGCTATACACTGTGCTAGGCACTGGGCAAACAGTCTTACAGCCTAGATCAGAAAGCAGCACAAAGGAAGAGGCAAATGATGCAAAAACCTGTATGAGGTGTCAAATGAACTCATGGGTGTGTAACCACGCCTCTGGGGTCCACACTGCAGGTCAGCTTGAGGCCATTCGGCAGGAGAGAGCTCACTCACAGCGTGGGCTGAGCAGAGGAACTCTCGTCTTTCTAGAGCTCCTACCTGTAGCTGTGCGTAGGGTGGTGCCCTGTGCCTGGACTCTAGGTGGAGAGGTGCCTGAGAGACAAAGCCCACACTATTCTGTTGCATGGACCAGGCAACCATGAGCTATATTCATCTTCCTCAAATCTTTATCGAAGATTCTGTCAACCTAGCACATTTCCTTGGGCCACTGGACCTGACGGACTATGAGGAAGAAACCCAGAAGTGAATCCAGTTTGATCAGGAATGCACCCAAAGCAGGCCTAAAGATGCCAGAGCTGTCCAACCTTGCCAGGCTCACAGGATCTCCCACAATAGTCCTTCCCAATCTATTCTTCCTGAACCTTTGTCAACCTCACCTGAGAAAAGGAGATCAAAGATAATCCGCCTTATATAGAAGCTGAAGGATTACAGCTTCCTTCACAAGAAAGGAAGATGCCTAGATGAAGATGAACTGTAACAAGAAACCACTGAACAATGGAAGCCAACTGCCGTGTCCTGTGGCCGGAGCCTCCCATTGCCTCTGGCTACCTTGTTCCCAGCCTTTCCAGTACCGGCCCATCCTGGCTCTGTGTGCCAGGAAGATACGAGTTCTTCCTTTCCATAGACTCCACTAGAATCTCAGACTTTTGCAGCTGTATCTGGGAACTCCGTCTGCCTGCAGTTCCTCATTAAGCGGTGTCAGTGAGACTAAGCCTGAGCAGAGGCAGAAAAAGATGATGAGGGTAAGTGCAGTCTGAAGTAAGAATTCATACTGGGGTAACGCTTCCCGTTTTCAAAGCACTCTGACATTGGATCTTTGTGATCCTCTTAGCATAGAGAGGGGTGATGATATTATTCCTTCTGCAGATTTTATAACACGGGGTCTTAAAGGTAATGTCACTCACCCAGTTAAGGCCATGCAACCACATAAAGGCTAGAAGCAGCTAAGATACACTACATGCTACAAAGTCTTCTAAAGGAAGTGGAGACAAACAGTTCATCAGAGAACACAAGCGTGGCCTACATGAGAGTCACATGATTTCAGGCCCAGCCACGGCACCAGAGCTGGGGGATTCCTGTCCCGATGAGCACAGAGGACTAATATAGATTTCTCCCACTTCCTCCCAGAGGCGACTGTGAGATGCGCTGAGTGTACGTGATGTCTGTGTGTCACCCTGGTCAGCTGCGGACACCTTGAGGTGAGGATTGTGGTCTAGAGAGAGGAGGTGCAGCTCCTGGTGCGCTGACGGGGTGCAAAAGGGAGAGGCCAGGGAAGCCTAAATAAAGAAGATGGGATACGCCCATATTAAGGCCTGTGACTACAGTGCAATACATAATGAAATACAGAAGGGCACCAAAGCCAAGCAGAACAGTCAAAATGACAACGGCTGATGAAAGAAGCATGTAAAAAACAAAAAAACCCAAAATGGGGTGGGGGAAGAGAAGCTGCTCTACAGCCTCTAAACTCTAGAAAACAAGATCCCTGGGGTGGTGATAGGTTTTTTCCCAGGAAAAGTGGGTACAGGCAAGCTGGGGCCCCCAGTTAACCCCGCCTCTCCAGTGGCACAGGTGATGGCACGCACACTGAGTGCTCTGGAGGGTGAAAGCCAGAAGAGGCTTCTGAGTAGTTTACAAACAACGCTCCATGTCCCCCTCACCATTGGGAGATGGCCCTTCAGCGCCTCACTTCCAGGACCAAGGTTTTCTCTCCACATGCCTTCAGATTGTGATAGGGTCGAAGATTGGAGGCTGAAGCATGAGGATTGAAAGCTTGAGGCCAGCCCAGCATGGGTAACTTGGTGACTTAGGGAGACATTTTCTCAAAACAAAGGGCTGGGAATGTAACCCAGTGTGAAGGCCCTAGGTGCAAACCGCAGAACAAAATAAAGAAAAAAATGAGAGAGAGAGAGAGAGAGAGAGAGAGAGACTTTACTGACAGAGGAATGGATAAGCCAAGAGCACCATCGATCCAAAGGAATTATTCACGTAAGGAAAGTCTGACACATGCTACAACATGGATGGACCTTGAAAACATCATGCTAAGTGAAATAAGCCAAACATAAAAGGTCAAATACCATATATTCCACCTATCCGAAGTACTTAGAACATGCAAATTCAGAGATAGGAAGTAGAGTGGAGGTCACCAGGGGCTGGACAGGGGAGGAATGAGGGTTACTGTTCAGTGAGTTCAGAGTGCCTCCTTGGGGGATGAAAGCTCCGGAGGTGGACAGTGGTGATGGTCGCACACAGCGTGAACTAACTGTATACTTGAAATGGCTAAAACGATTAACATCATGTTTGTATACTTTAATTCAATTTTTTTTCTGTACTGGGACTGAGTCCAGGGGCACTCTACCACTGAGCTACATCCCCAGCACTTTTTATTTATTTATTTATTTTTGAGATAACATCCCAGTCTGGCCTTGAACTTTCCATCTTCCTGCCTCAGCCTCCCAAGTAACTGTGATTAGAGGCGTGGGCCACTATGCCTGGTGTGTTTTGTATATTTTACCACAATAACAATTTTTAAGAAAAAGGAAGAAAAGCAAGTAAATACAAGAGCAGTGCTGGGAAAATAAAAAATAAAAAAGAGCAGTGCTGGGGCATTTATTTTTTTATTTTTTGTACCGGGGATCGAACTCGGGTCCTTGTGCTTGAGCAGCAGGCGGTGAAACCACTGAGCTAAATCCCTGGCCCTTTACCTACATTTTTGAAAAGCTTTTTATTGATGACAGAACTCTGTAGTAGCAGTTATTTTCTCAGCACTTCAAAGATATTATCCCCTATCTTCTGGTTTTTATTGTTGATATTTAATTTGTTTGCTTGCCTTTTTCTTTTCTTTTGTGGTACTGTGGATCGAACCCATTGAGCAGCATTCTCAACTCTTTTTCATTTTTATTCAGAGACAGGACCTTGCTCAGTTGCTAAATTGCCTAGGTTGAGCTCCAATTTGGGATCCTCCTACATCAGAGATCCAACCCAACCCAAAGTGATCTCTCTCTCAGATAAATTAAGTCTCATACATCTCATGCTTGTATCTCATCAGTTCTCCAACACTGCTTCTTCAAATATTTCATACTCCTACTTTCTCTATTATCATCTTTCACAGCATTAATTAAATATATGTAGGGATCTTTTTACTCCATTCCCAAGGTCTGCAAATTATGACACCTGGTCCCACTCTGTTCTGCTACCTGTTTTTGTAGTTTTACTGGGACACAACCACGCCCTTCATTTACATACAGCCTAGGGCTGCTTGCAGACGGAAACAGCAGGGTTGAGCAGGTAAGAGGTATGAGAGAGACTGTATGGTCACACAGCTTAAAATATTTACTCTCTGGCCCTTTACAGAAAAAGTTTGCCAACTCCGGCTCCACTCTAAACCTCTTCCATATTTTTCATCTTTGTCTCTTCCATCTTCTACATATTTTTTGTCAGAAATATCTTCCAATTTGCTAACTGCATCGTTAGCTGTAATATACTATTTAATCTAGTCACGTGAGCATTAATTTTCAAAGGGCTGAGGAGTGTAGCTCATTCTTTAACCCTGGTAAGTACTCCCCCCAAAGGGGGAATCACAACTTTTTTAAATGCCAATTTTCTTTATTCCATCCTTCATTTTTAGAAGTTCTCTTTGGTTCTTTGTTCTGTCTGCCTGGTCAGCTGAGTTTCCGCCAATATTTTTTTCAAATATCCCCTTATTTCTTTTAACATATTAAATATATATTTTCTGTATCTGAAAATGCTGATACCTGGAGTTTCTGTTAAGTATGAGTACAAGTGTCATTTCAGTTACTCGATTTCACTGGGAGTTAGAAAATTCAAATCAAAAACTTTACGAGAGGATGTAGATCAATAGCTTCTTTTATACGTGACTGGTGGGGCAAAAGCTGCTCCAAACAAAACCTACTACAAACTACAAAAACCTACTGCACACAAACTACAAATAAACTACATATAATAAGCAGCAAAAGGGCACAACCTGTCATTATCTTGTAAAGTTGAATATTCACACACCAAGACCTAGCAGTTCCACACACGTGCCCAAGAAGACATGCACAGGAATGTCTGAGGCAGCGCTATTCGGAACGGCTGAAAAGGCCTCTGTCTTCACCCACGGGACTCTAGATAGTAGTGAAAATGGATGAATCTTATTATTATTACTACAGGAAACAAGCCAGTCCTAGAAGGGTGTACATAGTATATTTTAAAAATAAATCAGGGCCAGGGATTTAGCTCAGTGGTTTCAGCACCTGCTGTGCAAGCACCAGGACCCGAGTTCGATCCCCGGTACCAAAAAAAAAAAAAAAAAAATCAGATAAAGCAACACTAAACAATATATTTCTTTCGACATACATACATTTATCAACAAAATGGTGCCCCAAACCTCAGACAGTGGTTGGGATAGGGCCAAGGTAGAGAGATAGGACTGGCACTTAGGTGGGCAAAGTTAATGGCAGCAATCTGGTTTTCGGCTTGGGTTGTGGGTTCCAATGTGTTCACTGGGTAGTTAAAATGTACTAATAACCCATATAATAAGCAGCAAAAGGGAACAAACTAGTGAAGAAAACGTGTTATGAACCATGAGCTTTGATGCATCCAATTTTGTACACCTGAGAAATAAAGCAAAAGGGATAGAGCTAGACATGACAGAGAGATTTATAAAAACGAGTTTCCACCTGCAAAATTTTTTAACCTGCACGATCAAAGCCATCAATGGTAGTTTTTAGATGTGAACTTTTGTTGACAATTTCATTTCATGGCCTAAAGTTGTTATTCAGCAACACACCAGCACTCTGGGAGGCTGAGTCAGGAGGAGCTCATGGTCAAGCCCAGCCTTGGTGACTGATCAACTTAGGGAGAACTTGTCTCAAAATAAAAAAATAAAAATAAAAAGGGGCAAGGGATGTAGCTCAGTGAAAAGGCCCTGGGTTCAATTCCAAAAACCAGAAAACAAAACACCTCAGTTCTGTATACAGCACCTGAACAGACCAGACTACTAAGAAAGATTCAAGAATCAATGAACTTGGGGATTCTGACCTGGAAGTGGGGCGGGAGAGGTGGGATGAAGGCATCAGGGCAGAGGCGCTGATGCCGGTCCGCCTCTGGGGACCTGAGCCTCAAGGGGAAAGCAGAGGCTCCCGGAGGAGAGACCCGGCCTGGTCCTAGCTCGGGTGGGGACGGGTGGCGAAGTCATCGCGTTTCACAACGGAGGACTTGGCTCTGGACGGCGGCCAGCCCCGCTCTAAGCCCTAAGCCCCGTCCTTGCGGATCCCAACCCGACGCCTGGGCGGCACCCAGAGCCCTCTCTGCAGACTTCCAGCCGACCCGCGCCCCGCCCCGCCCTGGCAGGAGTGGCCGCCCCGGGCTCGGGCGTGGCGGGGCTCTGCGGGTCCCCCACCCCCAGCGCTGGGCGGTCCCGCCCTGCCGCTCTCCCTCGGCCCGGCCTGGTCCCGAGCAGCTGGGGAGCTGAGACCTAAGGCTCGGAGGCCGGTCCCAGCCGAGAAGCCCCGGAGAAGGCAGGCTGGCGCCACGCCGCAGCCGGGAGCGCTCACCGGCGGGGGACTCGCCGCAGCCCCTTCCCCCTCGGGCCCCTTCCCCCTGGGGGGGCCCCTCCTCCGGGGGGCCCCCTCCTCCGGGCCTCCCCCGGCCTCCCTGAAACAAAACCCTGGTTTCGGGGCCCAGAGAAGACTCAGCAGCTTCTTCCAGGGAGTCCCTGGCCCCGCTGCCAACACCACCGGACCGGGAGCAGGGCCTGGCCCCATCCTTTTTATCAGGGGATGGCGACGACAGAGGGCAAGGGCGAAAACTGGGGTGACTCGGATGCGAGTGGAAGCCCCCGCATCTGGTAGAAGGGAGACGCGGAACGCCAGGCGTTATATGTCCTAGGGAGAGTGCGGGTGACCCTCCGCAACTGGGGAGCGCAAGCCCCCGGGAGCCAGGTGAGTCCTGGGTACCCCCCCTGGGTCCCCCACCCCCACCCCCCCGCAAGCTTTCCAGTCTCTAAACCCCGGATCTGGGTCACAGCACTTTGCATCTTTCAGAGAGCTTCAGCTCTTTGTGGTTAGAAACTGATGACAGGCGAGGCTCAGGAGGTAAGTGACTTGCTCAGGGTCACCCCGCAGCCAGTAACTCGGTCAAGGGTGAAACTCAATAAGGGACTCTTTTAATGTCCCCGAGCGAGTTCCTCAGTGTCCCCGCACACTTGCTGGGACTCTCCCATCCTCAGTGGGGCAAGACACAGCAGGTCAAAAAGGGCTATGTGTGGGAGGTGGAGAATTGCCCTCTGAGCCTGGGGCAGTAGGGGGAGCAAGGGGGCTCCCCCACTGCCAGCCTCATAAATAACCACGGGTGTATTTGTAGGCAGTCTGGTGTGATCATGTAGATACATATGCATATATGTGGTAGGCTTGGGAATTGAACCCAGGGCCTCACACAGGCTAGCCAAGTGCTCTGCCTCGGAGCTGCACCCCTGGTCCATACCAGCTGATATTTTAAGGAGAAAAGGGCTGAATTTCAGCATTAAAGGGGCTGTCCCATGATAACAGACGGTTCTCTTCCTATGTTGTTACAGGAGACTGGGTCAACCAATGTAACAATGCAGAGCCCTCTGTATGCATAATGGAAACCCAGGGCCTCTCTCTCAAGAGCCCCAGGAAGGACGAAAGTGGAAGGGTGAACCCTGAAATGGAGTACGGGGCAGACTAGGTACAAAGTGGTCCCAGGCTTCCCTTGAGTCTACAGCAAGGCGATGCCAGCCTGTGGATGAACCCAAGATGGCCTGGTGCAGCCCAGTCCTGTACTGCACATGTGCCAACATGCCTCGGACAAGGGTGTATCTGTCACAGAGGCCTTAGTCACTCTTTTTTTTAAAGTATCGAGGGTTGAATCCAGGGCCCTGCACATACGAGGCAAGCATTCTATCCCTAACCCTTTTTTATTTTATTTTGAGACAAGGTCCCACTAATTTGCCCAGGTTGGCCTTGAACTTGTACTCCTGCCTCAGCCTCCTGAGTAGCTAGGGTACAGGCGTGTGCTGCCTCGCCCAGATTTTAAGTAGCAAGTTGATACAACCTTCCAGAGCTGGCACCCAGGCTGTCACTCGGAAGCATCCTCTCTGCTGAATGGTGTCGAGGAGCCTGTCAGAAACAGACTTCTCTGTCCCCATCATACACGCTAGACATTCTCTTTACCTCCAGCCCTAGGTTTGCTAACTACCTTTTGGTCAGTGACAGCATCTTGATCTCCCCAACTCCTTTCTACCTCTCCCTCCCTGCTCCTGATGGATGGGTTTTTTAAAAGTTTCTTTTCTTTAAAAGTACAGCTGTGCAGCTGCAGCGGCACATGCCTATAATCCCATGACTCGAAGAGGCTGGGCAGGAAGGCCAGAAGTCTGAGCCTCTCCTGGGCCACTTAGTGACCCTGTCTCGGAATAAAAAAGAAAAAGGACTGGAGATGTAACTCAGAGCAAAGGCTCTAGGTTCAAGCCCCAGGATCACAAAACCAAACAAATAAATAAACGAAAATCTAAAAATAAGTAAAGTAAAACTCTACTGCAGATAAAACACATTTAGCTTACATTCACCCCTGTCCATGTAGGAGAATGAAGGCAAGAAAGCCTCATGGTTCTCTCTAACCAGAGGCCAGCATGAGAGCCCAGATCCAGAGGAGGAGCTGGCCTCATCCCATGAATGAGTAACCCCACTGGCAGGTTTACAGGGCCTTGATTTAGGGCGTCCCACACCTACTTTCAGAAAGCCTGGCCTTGACTGAGCCTGGGGAAAAGCCACTGCGTTTTTAACCCACTTCAAATGCATGTTGGTGAGCTCATCCTCCCCCACCTCAAGTGGGGTCCAGACATGCAGAGGGAGGAGGGACCTTCCCAAAGGCTCGCTGGGAATTCCAAGCCTTCTTGCCTCTCTGCTCTGTCGTCGGGGTTCAGTCCTCTGCACCCCACCCAGGCTGGCTCCAGACCGTCACTTTCAAGGCACAGCCTGGGGGCATCAGCATCTGTTTCTTTCCTAAAACCATACTGGCCTTTCGCCTGTACAGTTGCTGGACCGCATTAGGGGCTGACTTGGGACCAGTTCCTTAGGATGGAGGAAAATGCTCATGATACAGTGTTAGGTAGAAAAAAGATTAAATCAGTAGCTTGATAGTATGTTCCCAATTCTGTTTAACAAGTGTATGGACTAAGCCAAATATGGTGGCTGCACCTGTGGTCCCAACTACTCAGGAGCCAAAAGCAAGGGCTCAGGAGTCCCAGGTCAGCTTAGCAACACAGTGAGATTCTGTCTCTGTGAAACAAAAATGTACAGACTTACATATATAAAAGAAGATGCACCAAAATACTCAACGTATTAACAGTGGATCTCTGGATTTGTGGAATTTAATTTTTGTCTTTTTGCTTTTCCCAGGCTTTCTAGCATGACACTGAGTAGTAGCAGCACCGAGCTCCAACTCCAGAGCTAAGAGAAATGGTTTGAATTCCACGTCCTCCTCTCAATAGCCGTGGGAACTTGGATAAAGTATTTTATCTCTGTGAGCCTAGGTTTCTTTCTTTCTCTTTCTGAAAGGGAGGACAGGAAGGACACCTTCCTTACAGGGTTGACATGAGGCAGAAATGAAGTCATGCAATTTTAGCACCTGGCTTGGTGGCTGATACATAGCATAAGCACTCAGTAAATGTTAGTTATTTGTGTGTATTATGTTTATACATGGGAAAAGTAAAAAACCTTAAAAAATAATTTTTAAAAACTTTGCTTAAAATTCACTATTTGCATTAAAGGACACTTAGAAAACAACAAAAAGTCTCCAGAAAAATCAGTGTCTCTGAAACAGGCTGGAACTAGAATGGCCATAAAGCAAACTGGGCTTTAGATGTGTCAACATTTGAATGAAAACTGCTGGAAGGGAACGGTATCGAACAAGGAGCCACAACCATGAGAAATACAAAGCTAATGAAAGAAAATATAGATTATTTTCTATTGATCCTGGGGAATTGAACTCAGGGCCTTAGGAACAGTAAATGCATGATCTACAACTGAGCCGAGCCACACCCCAGGCTTAGAGGTTTTTTGAAGAAAACAAACCCCACAAAACTGGCTAGGTCAGACCACAGGATAACTGATCAAACGACAAAGCAACAAGCATAAGAAAAGCAAGCAAACCAGAAAATAGGAGGGAAGAGTGTGTGGTTGCATAAGCAGGGGATGTTAGGCCTGGGGAGGTTATCAGAGGGGCCTGGGGCTCTGACAGCAAGGCTGAAGAGTGAGTGGGAAACAGCCTGGGGCAGAAGTTGGCCCCAAGTTGCACAAAGGTCTTCCAGGATCCAGGCTATGGGCCATCCCTGGGAGCTCCAAAAAGCAACGGTTTACAGCAACAGGTGTACAAGAGAAGCTGAGCGAGGGAACAGGACCATGAGCCTGCCACTGATTGGACCAGAGCTAGGATCCTGGATCTCCTCACGTAGACTTGAGTGGTTTGACCTTTCAACAGAACAGCCTGATCTGTTTTGTACCAACGACATAATAGAGGCTGCACACACGAAAGAAAGGAATTACCACCATTGCCAAGGTTCTCAATAGAGCCGAGAGCCCTCCCATCCAGCATGGTAGAGGTGGCCGCAAGAAGTTACAGAGAGGAGGACTGCAGGGGTCTCCCAAGCTCCTGATGTGGGTCTGAGGAGAGGCTGACAGCTTAAGAGCAGCCTCCTCAGACAAGTCTCCCAGGACACTGGCCAATACTTCTTTTCCTATCCCAGTCATCAACTTCCTAGGAACTCTCCCAATCCCTGGCACCTAAGCCTGACTGGGCAAGTGAGCTGACTCCCAGACTGTCACCCCATTCCAGGTACCCTTCAAAGTTTGATTGCCCCCATTCTAAGTTGCACACTCAAACATCCAGAGACCAGGCAGACAAGAAAAATGAGTAAGGCAGGCTGAACATCAGGCACCGGAAGGGAGGTGGTGGCACAGGAGAAACTGCCCACCAATCTGAAGGGGATAACATTTACTTAGCTCCCGCTGACCGTTGCCATGGAAAAAAGGTAGGCTGATATCGTCAGGGCTTCTGGTTTTGGGCAAGTAGCAAAAAAATCTGGATTTCTATGTGAAATCTTCTTTTAAATTTCAGTAACCAACTATAATTAATCTCCAGGGTTGTTTGGGTAGGAGGCAGCAGAGAATTTTAGAGTTGAAATGTCCTTGAAGTACATTGAGCCCAAACTCTTCATCTTACACATGAACAAAATGAAACACAGAAAGGTTCAGTGAGCTCCCAAAGGCAACAGAGCAACTTAAATGCTCAACCCTGGGCCTCCTAACTTCCAGGCACAGCTTGTTCCTTGAGATCCCCTTCCCTTAGGAGGCCTCTGAGATTATTCAGGCATGAGACGATGATATGTTGAACGGAGATGGTGACCTTGGGAAGAAAGTGGGTAAACTTTACTGTGGCCTTGGCTTAATTTAAAAAAAAAGTTTTTGTTTATTCTTTTGTCCATCCATCCATCCATCCATCCATCCTTTACAGATCATCACGCGCCAACACTGGGAACACAGAGATAACTAAGCACCACGCCTTGTTTCAAGGAACTCCAGGCGGATGAGTGCCTTGGTGCAAATGCTGCCCCCAGCAACCATGCTGCCACAGCCTGTTCACATGAACTCTCAGCTAATACTCACACCCTCGTCTGTAAGTCACTTCCTGTGAAAGCATCTGCCAATGTTGAACACTATACTTGAGAACCTAGGAGAGTAGAGAATGCCTCCCATTCTGAGAGAGCCTGGAGCACTTCAGGAAGCAAGAGGAAAATTGTGCTCAATGCTAATTCCCTTCCAGCGCAGGGAAGACAAAAGTGGTTCATGTACGATCTCGGCCCAGGAGCCACTTCATACCAGCCAGAGTCTGCGTGGGTACGTACTGGGGAGAGCAAGGGAGATTCCAGCCAGGGGCCCTTCTGACTTTATCCAGTGGTCTGCCCAATTCCAGTGGCAGCTGGCAGGTGACCTGTGTGGCCAAAGACTGATGGCTCCCTGGGCCATTACAGATTCTACAAAAGAAGAGCAGCATATCACCCAGTCTCTTCCTATCAACAACAGACTTCTCAGCACCGGCTCTAAGCAGCATCTACTCCCAGGAGAGGAATGCAGGGCAAGAGCAAACATGGTGAGGTGGCTGCACTTCTCCACCCTTCACTCGCTTCATTTTTCCAGGGCTCTTCTTGCTCAAATATCAAGCAAAGCCCTAGGGGCTGTACCAAGAGGGTAACCTGTAGCCCATCAGTAGGAAATGACTGTGGCCTGCAGGTGCTTTGCTGGAGAGTTGCAGAAGGCTGGGGCCTCAGGGCCTTTTAGTTACTAGGAAATAATGGGCTGTGACTATATTATAAATGAGTCCAAAGGTTAGCAGGGAGCAGGTGGGCAGGCAGATACCAGGATCCATAGAGAAGGAAGGGAAAGATGGAGAGGATGAGCACAAATTTAATGAGCACTCTTTAATTTGCCCATGGTCACACGGCTGGCCAGGCAGACTGAACCCAGTTCCACATGACTTTTCCTAACCCTGTGCTCTTATCTTACCCCATCTGCTGGACTGCCAAGGCTCACTGGGTGAGTTGGTACACAGGGCATCGCTGTAGAAAAAGGCACTGGAAGGTTTCGGGATTTGGTAAATTGACCCCTGGGCCTGAAAACTCAAGAGGAAATTAGCATTTGTTTTCTCTGTCAATAAAGGACCTCAGTATTTTATTTCCTTGTCTCGGTAAATGTATTTTCCAGTGTTAGGGAAATTTCCCCTGTACCTGCTTCCCTCACAGGGCTAAGTGTCCTAGGTCAGATGTACAAAACAGGAAGCAGAGGGATCTAGGGTCATAGTTTCCTTTAGACTTTTCCACATCGAAGGACACCTCATGTTCCTGGACTTTGGGTAATGCTTAGTGAGATAAATCAAACACACAAGCTTAAATATCACACGGTTTCTCTTATATGAGACACCCAAAGTATAAATAATGTGAAGAGCAACATAAAAGATGGATAATAGGAAAACAGGGAGGTCTTTTGCAAATGGGAAGAGGATAGAGATGGAGGAGGAGAGTGGGAAGGAAAGGGGAAAGGAAGAAAAAAGAATTAAGATGCGTCACATACATTTACCAGCTCCCCAAAATGAATGTAAGCATTATGAACCACAGACATGTACTAATAAAAATTTAAAAATAAATGTTTTTATTTTTTTGGTACCGGGGAATCAAACTCGGGACCTTGTGCTTGCGAGGCAGGCGGTGGAACCACTGCGCGAAATCCCTGGCCCTAAAACTAAATGTTTTTAAAAAGTAGATTTTGGATATGAGGGACCAGAAGCACAACCAGAGGGTGCTCCAGCAGGTTCAGGGTGTCATTATTCAAGGCCTAAGAAATTAACTTTTCCCTCTGAGTTTGGGGAGCCCAAAGTGTAGAAATTACCAAAGCAAAGTCCACTCAACAATTTTATACTTATTATGTGCCAGGGCTATTTTAAGAGCTTGAATATATCAGTGAACAAAAAAAGATTAAAATCCTTGCCCTCATGGAAGATATATTCCAGGAGAATCAAAAGTAAAAGCATCTTATTTTTTTCCCCCCAGTACTGGTGATTGAACCCAGGGCCTTTGCACTGAGCTATATCTCCATCCTTTTCATTTTATTTATTTGGTTTTTATTTAAACTTTCTTTTTTTGAGACAGGGTCTTGCTATGTAGTTCAGGCTGGCCTTGACCTCACCATGTAGCCCAGGCGAGCCTCGAATTCACAGCAGTCAAAGTGCTGGGATGACAAGCGTGTACCAGCACACCTGGCCCTATTTATTTGTTTGTTTGCTTGTGACAGTCTCCCTAAATTGCCAAGTTGCCCAACCTGGGCTCAAATTTAGGATCCTCCTGCCTCAGCCTCCCAGAGTGCTGGGATTATAGGTTTTCAGGAGACATTGTTACATTGCAGAAAGGCCCTGAGCCTGGACATCAGACAAGCCTGGATCAAGGATCAGCCTGAACCCTAACCAGCCAGGTGACCTCTGTGCAGGCACTTAACACACTGAGTATTAGCTTTCTTAGCTGTAAAATGGGGATGACAACAGGCTATCATGTTAGGTCTACTGAAGAATTAAAGATACTGAATATAAAATGCCTGGCCATAGCAGTGTCCAAAAATTGTGACATTTTTTCAGGCCCACCTGAACCCAGATTCTAGGACAACTTGTGTATCCTCTTATTTAGGAGCTACCAGGGCAGCCGGTGCCCTACAGGCAGTTTGATGTGCTGGGGGTGTTCTTGAATTTGAATCCACCTAAGGTCCAGGCATTTCCTGACTGAAGACATCTGCTTCTCATGGCCCCCATGGAAGGGACAGGCCGGGGTGGCCACGAGTGACTGGGCCCCACCCTACTCCAGGAGGCCACAGATAATTGGTGCAGGAGCAGCTATCAGATCTGAGGTGGAATCTGCCTCTCGAAGCATGGGGATGGAGTTAACTCCCTGGAGAGCCAGCAGAAAGGTGCTTGGAGCTGGAGGCTGAACCTGCTGCTGGGTCCTGTGCCTGTGGACAAGGAACCAGGCAGCCTGTGAAGGGCCAGTTCGGGGCTGCACCCCACACCCAAGTTCTGCGAAATTCCCCTGTAGTCTTCATATAAAGTCCCCCTGTACTTTTCCTCCTGCTCTTTTGAGTGAGCTGCCGTTCTTACAATCAGATGATCTCTAAGACAAACCCTGTACCTGACTCAGAAGGTGGTTGTTGTGACATAATCTGAAAGCAGCTGGCATTTAGTCGACATTCAATAAATGCTGTCGAATCTCTCCATGTTCTTGTCAACTAGTCAGTCATTCAGCCATAGAAAGAGGAAATCCATAAATAGGCCAGATAAGGTTGCTTCTCAGCCTTTTGTTTTCTGAATACCTTTATTAATCTGTAACATGAAGATGACTAGTAGGGGCTTCTTGGTCGGCTGGGAGTATTAACCCAGAGGATCCAAGTTCAACGCCAAGTACACAGTTAATGAATGTTGCCTTGCATTATTAGGCTACTGTGGTCATTGTTATTTAAGATGTGAAAGTGTTGCCTTAGGTCTTGATCTGGTCCAGAAGAGAAAACAGAGAAGAGTGTTATAGGGAGCGGGGCCAGGGCTTGGGCAGTGGACAGAAGGGATGCAGAGCAGGAGCAAGGTTAATAAGCTTCACAGAAGCTGGGTATGTTGGTACACCCTAAAAATCACAGATACTGAGAAGGCTGAGGAAGGAGGATGACAAGCTTGTGGCCAGCCTGGGCAACTTGGTGAAACCCAGCTTCAAAAGGGGAAGGGGAGGGCTGGGGTGTCGCTGAGTGCTAGAGTGCTTGCCTAGCATGCACGAGGCCCTGGGTTCAATCTCCAGCACTGAAAAAGAAAACAGCTTCACACACATCTAGGTCTTTAACATTTATGTGGTGCTTTTACCTGTGATGTCTCATTTGCCTGTCTCAGCTTTATAGGGCACAAAAAGGAAAGGTGAATCACATACATGTGATGGAAGGGAAAACTGAGGCCCAGTAACGCACACAGTCCACACCAGCCAAAGCTCAAGCCTCTCTTTTATAGCACACTGCCTCAGAAAGCAAGATGCAGGGCTAGAGTGCAGAGGGAGGGTCTGAAGACAAATTGAGGGTTTCTCTGGAAGTTTGTTTGTTTGGTTGGCTGTTTTTGCAGGCACCATCTGGGGCCTTTCTGGGGAACCCAGTGATGCAATGTTTCTGTCCCATTAGAGCCAGATGCAGTCCTCGGGGTTATCCAGCCACCGTGTCTCATGCCCACTCGCTTGGATGTCCCTTACCTTTAGGTACTCTCTGGGGAAAGAGTCGGAAATTCCCTGCTGCCACAGCCAGGCCTTGCTGTAGGTCCTCAGCTCAGCAAAAGCTTCCTGAGCTAAAGGTCAAAGACTCTTCTCAGCACCTCCCCATCTCCTGGATACTGTTTCTCCTCAAACCTTAACATAGTGGCTGGCATATGGCCTGCACTCACTTTATGTTTGTTGAATGAATAAATGAATAAAATGAATAAGCCAATGGACGACAGATTGTCTGACAATAAAATGCCTGTGCTGTCACAGCAGAGTGGCTGTGCCCTGTTGACTCTTAGTTCCCAAATCAGAGCTCAGTGGCCAATCCTCCTTAGTCAGCGGCCAAGGAAGGCTCAGATATGGGCATTTCTCCTTCCTCCCTCCTCACTTCCTCTTACTTCTCAGAGGAGCCGCCCTGAGGAAAGGGCAGGCCCGGGGATACCCAGGCTGGAGGAAGGCTCTGCCCACTCCTTCCCACACTTTGAAACTGCCCTGCTTCTCCTGTTCCAGGCCCAGTAGAGCCAGCTCCAGCAGGAGCTGCCCGGTGATGAGTGGCGCCAGAAGTGCTTCCTTCTTTGCATTTTTCTAGTTGCTGATGACCTTGATTCTTACTAATCACAGCACAGTAGCTTTATGGTTTCCATCATCTTTCTTGCAGAATGCTCCTGGCCTAGACCTCCCAGCCCTGTACGTCACCCTCGAAGGGACAGGACTGGCTCTCCCCGTCATGTGTGGACACTGGGTACGCAGGGAGCCCAGTGATGTGCTGGTGGGGTTGAGCATCTAGGCGCAGACCTGGACGGGCAGGAGCTGAGCTCCAGCCCTGGCTCTCCCTCAAAGGGCCCCAGTGTCTTTGGGCAAGTTGCTAGGTTTCCATTTTCTCACTTGTGAAAGGAGGAAATTAGACCATTTCTCCAGCTCTGTCCACTGGACAGACCTCCCCGTGTCCAAGGTCAGAAAGCTCCTGAAGTCTGGATGCCAGCAGTGCCCATCCTCTCATTCCAACAGATGCCCTACGAGTGCTTCCCATGAAGAAGCCTGTAGTACAGATGGCAGGGAGGAAACATCAAAAATCATCTTAATGGTCCATGAGTGCCAGGAGAGCAGGCAGTCAGCAGGCTGCTGCTGAGGCCAGATGCCATCCTGCCCGAGACACCAGTGCTGCCTCAGACAGGGCTGGAGGCAGTGCAGCGGGTGGGAGCAGACCGCCTCCCTCACCTGCCAGAGCATCTGGCTCTCCACACCGCTCAGAGTCCCCCGTCCTGAGGGACACAGTGGCCCAGCCCTCCTTCTCGGCCTCTCCTCTGCCAGTGCGCTGTTCTATCCTTTCTCCTCCTTCAAATCCTGCCTGGCAGTCAGCTCCTCCAAGAATAACCCAGTTGAGATCTGCCAAGTTCTAGTCTCCCCACTCCCATAAACACCTCAACTTCCAGGCCCTGCATTCAGTGCCCCAGCATGACTTGGTCAGGCCTCCCTGCAGGGGCTGAGGTCCTATGTGAATTGCTGCGCTTGTCGTCCACCAAATGGGGGCACGCAAGGGTGGGTGCTTCCTGAGAGTTACCTCCATCCTCAGCTGCCGAGATGTGAAGCCGGGCACGCTGGGCAGAGGCATGCTGGGTACCTCCCTCTCCACCCATGGGCAGCTGCCCTGGCCAGTCCAGGGGGGCTAATGCAAAAATCTGCACAGGAGTCTGAACAAGGGCTGGGTCAGTGTGTCTACCTCCAGGGTCAAAAGTCTGGACTGAGGGCAAGGCCACACTGGCCCAGCGGCTGGCAGCTTTACCCAATTTCTCCTAACCCAGCCCACGGTTCAGAACCCTAACCTATTCAGCCCACAGCACTGACTACAAGCCCTGACTCCCAATGTCCACTAATATCTTTATACATTTTTAAAAATGAGTGCATATTGGCTATCCAGTCCAATGTCTACTAATACTATCTTTTGGCTGAGCCATACAAAATTAACTTCTGGGCCAGGGATTTAGCTCAGTGGCACTGCGACTCCCTCCCAAGCGCAAGGTCCTGAGTTCGACCCCACGTGGGGGCAGGGGTGGCAGCACTGTCATCTGGGCCACTGACGGTGCAGCAGGGGCACCTGGAAAGCTTTCCTTAGCCCGGGAGTGAAGAGGCTCCCAGCGCGCAAGAATTCAGAAGGGACACGGAAGGTCAGTCGGCAACAGCCCTCAGTGCCTGGGGTTCCCACCATCCTGCCCCCCATGAACTGCCCCGGCCCAGTGGGCCCATCTGTCATGCATCGAGATGGAAGACTTCCCAAGGGACCACTGTGTCTCTGTCCAAGGGGACTTAGGAAAGATGCTCCTGTGGTCAGGGGTTTGGGAGACAGGTGAGAGGAGTCTGGGAATCTAGGAGTCTTTCCTCTCTCTAGCTTGTACGTCAAAAATTCAACCTGAGAAGCTGAAAAGAACAGCATAATAAACAAATACAGATCCTTCATTTAGATTCACCAATTGTTCACATTGCCTTCTTTGGGCATGCACATGCGCGTGCGCGCGCGCACACGCACACACACACACACACACACATACATTTACATACTTTTATTGAACTATCTGAAACTAGTTTGTATATATTTTGTCCCTAAATACTTTTGTGTACTCTGAACCAGGCATGCAGCGCACACCTGTAATCCCAGCACTCTGGGAGGCTGAGGCAGGAGGATCACCAGTTTGAGCCCAGCCTGGCAACTTATTGAGATGCTGTCTCAAAATAAAAACTAGAATGGGCTAAAGATATAGCTCAGTGCAAAAGCCCTGGGTTTGATCCTTAGTACTGATGGGGGAGTGGAGGGGCACTTTCTATTTTCTAAAAATAGGGATATTCCTCTATAAAATCATATTACTGTTATCATACCTAAAAACCTTAACAATAATCATATATCATCTAATAGCTACATTAAATTTTCCTGGGCAGGGATGTAGTTCTGTGGTAGAACACTTGGGACATGAGACCCGGGTTCAATCCCCAAGACCTAAAAAGAACGATAAATAAACTTTTCCCACCTGACCCTGAATGTCTTTACAATGTTTCTCTCCCAAGTGCCAATTAAAGTTTTTACATCATATTTGGCTAGAATGTTGAGTATCTCTTCATTTTCTTTTAATCTAGACTGGCTTCTGCCTCCCACCTTTCCCTTGCAACACACAATTTTTGTTTTTTATGACATTTTTGGAGAGTCTTAGCTGTTGCATAGAATGGCTCACAGTCTAGATTTTGTTTTTTTGGTACCGGGGATTGAACTCGGGTCCTTGTGCTTGCGCAGCAGGCGGCAAAACCACTGAGCTAAATCCCCGGCCCCTATTCTGTGTCTTTGTAATTAGGAAGGACAAATATTTTTGAAGAGAACCCAGAGAGGGAGCTGGAACTTCTTACTGCAGAGCTTAAGGGGGTTCTGATGCTGGGTGGTTCTGGTCCCGCCACTGCTGTTTGATTACTACTGGGTGAAGTGCTAGAAATCTTTCCAGTGTAAAGAGCAACGTGTGGGTTGATACGTGGTGCTGTGGCCTGAACGTCAGTCTCCTTTCCAAAACACTTTCTTAGAAGTCTGAATCCCCAAAGTAAGTAGGGGTACTAGGAGGCAGGTCCCTTGGGGGCTGATGAGGTTACAATGCTGGATCCCTCCTCAATAGGATTAGTGTCCTCAGGAGACACAAGAAGAGACCATCTCTCTCTCTGGCTCAGGTGAGGGCACAGGAGAAAACAAACCAGGAAGCAGAACTCTTGCCTGACACCAGATCTGCTAGTACCTCGATTTTGGACTTTCCGCCTCTGGAACGATGAAAAATAGATTTCTATGTTTAAGCCAGCCAGTCTATGATGTGTGTTATACCAGCCTTTCACCCAATGGTTTTATAATCCACTAGTGAGCTTACCTTGAATCAGCTATGATAAGAGGGCTGTAAATTGGTTAATTTAAGATTCTGCCAGGGGCTGGAAGAATGGTGAGATGTAGACCAAGAGGTACAGAGCTTCAGTTAGAAAGTGCAGATTTCTGTGATCTATTGCAGAGCACTGTGACTACAGTTAAGTGTAATGTGTGTTTCAAAAGTGCTAAGATATGGGCCGGGCATTTAGCTCAGTGGTTCCAGCACCTGCCTCACAAGTTCAAGGATCTGAGTTCGATCCCCGGGACCAAAAAAAAAAAAGAGAGTACTATATAATATAATGAACTTTCTTTCAGTAACATCCTCACGTTAAATATAGCAACATGCTGACAACTTGTCCTTAAATTCAAGGAACATTCAGCTTTTTCTGTGTGGGAACTTTGGTGTATAGCAAGGGTATTATTGATATGTTTTGAAAATTCCTCATACTAAAATACAGAATAGTGAGTTTTAAGTAGTTCATCAACCAAAGAAATATTAAGGAGTTGGCCTTTATTTTTTTTCTTTAGATGTGAACATACTTGCTTATCAGTGTTGCATCATTTGCGTAGGCATTGTGTGGGAGTGATGGTTATATGCTGAACCTATTCAGGAATTTGGCCAAGGCTATGAATCACATAAGTGTAGGAGCAATTCCAAGGAACTTTGCCCTGCAGAGTCTTATTTAAATTTTTCTGCCAAGGTTCCATTGTTAAAATGCAGAATGTGGGATTTTTAGCTCAAAGTTTTATGATATTTAATGTCTTTATAATCTATTTGGTGGGAGATACTACTAAATTTAATTAAAAATAGTACTTTAAAGAAACAAGCATTATTCTCATGAAAGGTGCATATAAAATTCCTTACTAAGTATATCAAGTACAGTGCTATTAATGATCACTAATGTATGGGTTAAAATATGGTATACATAGGGCTGGGATTTAGCTCATTGGCACCTGGCCTGCATTGCAAGCACAAGATCCTTGGTTCAATTGCTGGTACCAGAAAAAAAATAGTATACATAATGCTTACATTATTTTAAGACACAAATAAAACACATAAAACAGTTTTGGAATTGGTAGACTTCTTATATATTATATTCCAGATCATATTTATACAAAATATACGTTCATGAATTATAAAAACGTATATTTTAGCTTTTATGAGAGTAAAGCCTTAACTCTAGGTTTTAAAATGTATTTTTGAAAATATTGAATACTTGTTCTCTTAAATATTTGATAAACTAGCAAATGATAGTTTTAAAAATATATGCTTATACTTTAAAATTTCCTGTTGTTGGTTTTCTCTCTGCAATCAGCATCTAAAAATATGTGATCTTCCAGTGCAGTTCAACAAGTACTGATTTAGTAATTTGTAATGGAAAATACAAAACTCCATGTGGTGAAGGTAAAATATTGAAGTAACTTCTCATTCATATTCAGTCTAGACAGCTTCCCATAATTGTATTAGTGTAACTGAAAAGAATTCTATCCTGTTAGGATTAGCTTTGGTTTTAGGTGCAGTAGTTTGAAACCATGCAACTACATTTGTTGTTGATTATAGGAAGAGGGCAGACAAAGATGATTTTTGTAAAGTTTTTAAAAATTTTTATTAGTATATGTTTACAATCCATAGTGATTTCTTTTCTCTTGTGTGTTTGATACATATACGTGTTGCATCTTGATCATTTCTATTTTCACTCTCTTGCCCCCAACTTCCCCTCTCCCTCTTCCTCAGATCCCTTTCCAGTCTCTACAAAGTCTACTTTCCTGTTTCTTTTTTTTTTTTTTTTTAATTTTGAGAAGGGTCTTACTAGGTAGTTCAGGCTTGCCTGGAACTCACTATGTAGCCTAGCCTCACCTCGAACACGCAGTGATCCTCCTGCCTTACCCTGTGGAGTGCTGAGATTACAGGCATGTGACATTATGTCCTGCTGTTTACCTTCCTGTTCTTAACATGCCTCCTTTATTTGCTTTTTAAATTATTTATATTTTGGGTCTCTCATATTAGAGAAACCATGTAATCTTTAACCTTTTGTAACTGCCTTATTTCACTAAAGTAGATTAGATAATGAACAAATAAATGGTTGCTTCTCTATACTGGGAACAATAACTTGTAGTAGGTGACATATTGGGATGGTATGACTAAATGACTAGAGATTGTTAGAAGATCTAGGAAGAAATGACTGCTTTATGCAACAGTGTCTTTCTCAAAGCCTAGACTTGTTTTTTGATTTCCTATTATCAACCTGTATACTCTGTTCTTTGAAATTTCATGGACTATGTTTTAGAAAATCAATTCTCAAAGTGTGGTCTGCATGTTCATAAGCATCCCCATGATCTTTTCAGAGAGTCTTTAGATTAAAGCTATTTCATAAGTCTAGGATATTATTTGTACAACAGCTGGCAACTTAGTACAATAAATGTAATTACTCCAAGCACTACCAGTAACCATCGTATTCTCCACTACCTCCTACTTGAATTTGAGAATATTCTTTTTTTTTCCCTTAAATTTTTTTATTGGTATATTTTAGTTATACAGTAAGTTTACATTTATCATTGGGTGCTTATACCTGTACATGATGTATCTTGGTTCTTATTTTTTCCCCATTACCTGTGCGCCCTTCACCCCCTCCATTCTTCCCTATTTACATAGATTTTGTTTCCATTTTTATCTTTTCTCATAATTTTTCCTTTCCCTTCTTTCCTTTCACCTTCCCCTCCCACTTCCCCTACCCCTATGGACCTTTTCTTCCTATTTCAAATGATGAATTACTCATTTTAATAGTTTTAATCCTTATTTACACTTTCAGTTTCTCACACTAGAGAAACTATTCGGTATTTACACATGTGTGTCCTAT
>NW_004624807.1:7284386-7322373 GCF_000247695.1 Heterocephalus glaber
AAAAAAAAAAAAAAAAGCGCTAAGATAGCGGATTTTAAATGTTCACACCACATTTAAAAAAATAAAGGTATGTATGTGAAGACATGCTAATGACCTGACTTAATCATTCTATAATGTATACATAAATGAGAACATTATATAGTATGTTCCATAAACATATACAAATTACTTGTCAATTAAAAATTTAATTTTTGAAAGTTCCGTTATTATTTCTGTATTTGATTAGTTGGCATTGCAGTTAAGTTTTTTCTCCCTGCTCTACCTTGACCCTTGTTAACTGTCAGCCTGGACTCGTGGAACTCTCTCTCTCTCTCTCTCTCTGTACTAGGGAATGAACCCAGGCCTCTGCACTGAGCTACATCCTCAGCCTTCTCAGCCTTTTTATTTTTTCTTTTGGGATAAGGTCTCCGTAAGTTGCTAAGTCACCCAGACTGGACTCAAACTTGCCACCCTCCTGCCTCAGTCTCCTGAGTTGCTGGGCTTATATGCTGTTACCGTTTTTAATGCTCAGGAAGTCTCACATTTGCCTGCTGGGAGCTCCTTTAGCCTGCTCCTGTGACCTTTGACAGGAACACGCTGTAGCCTCTGGCACAACATGGATCACGTGTACTTTTCCAGTCTGAGACTTGGAATCAGCCATTTTTTTTCCTTTTCTTTTTTTTTTTTTGGTACCGGGGATTGAACTGGGGACCCTGCACTTGTGAGGCAGGCAGCAGAACCACTGAGCTAAATCCCCGGCCCCAAGAATCAGCCATTTTCTAAGAAACATTGGTTTCTTTTAGAGAAAAGTAGTACTTGGAAATGCAAATCCGGGCGCTAGGTATAGTATTGCTTCTAGATCCTTTCAGTGGCTAGATCTACAGAGATATACAAAGAACGACAGTCTGCTTCCTCCCCTCCTCTACTCCGTCTTCCTTCTTCTTCTAGAGCAGGATCCTGACTTTCAAAAATATAACTTGCAATGTGGTTACTCCTTTGACTCTGGCTACAACGGGCAAAACATTGTTTCCAATTTATGACACCAATACTTCAATAAGTAACATACTCACAAACTAAAGTTCTTTGCAGTTTTTTTAATCTTTAGACTATGTATTCCATTAAGAATATAGACTCTGGGCTGGGGATTTTTTTTTGGCACCGGGGATCGAACTCGGGTCCTTGCACTTATGCAGCAGGTGGTAAAACCACTCAGCGGGGATTTAGCTCAGTCGTTCTACCGCCTGCTGCGGACCTGAGTTCCATCCCTGGTGCCAAAAAAAAAAAGAATATAGACTCTAAAAGCTAGGCTTGGTGGTGCAGACTTTTAATCCCAGCATTCTGGGAGGCAGAAGGACAGCAAGTTTGAGCTCAGCCAGGACAATATAGAGAGGACCTCATTTCAAACAACAAACAAAAAAAGGGCTAGGGATGCATTCAGTGGTAGAGAATATTCCCAGTATGCATGAACCCCTGGGTTCAATCCTCAGCACTGGGGGGAAAAAAATTTTAAAAAGAATATAGACTCTGTATTATGATTAAAAATTACTTGAATTCTTTCCTTTGTAATCAAATTGTTATTCAGTTAGTCACTGCTTCGGTTGCAGTCAGCTTTAGGTTTGGTTTTTTCTTTCTTTTGGATTTAATTTTTGAACCATGTAAATATTTTAATCAAAACTGTCTGAAAAGCATAACCAAAAACAACTCATTGTCAGCCTTCTCCTCCACTCTGTTCTTAGTATCTACCCTCTATGGGAAATCATTTTAATTGATTTCTAGTTTACCTTTCTTGTGTATGTATGTCTATCTGCAACAACTCTTTATTTCTCCTGCTTTCTTGTCCAAAAGGTGGCACATATTACATACATTCTCCTGCATCTTGCTTGTTTTTATTTAATAACATATCCTAGAAGTGAAGTCATGTCATATCAGTTCATGGGCTCCTGCTCACTTTCTTGGCTGTGTAGTACTCCATTTAGCAAATGTACCATTATTCACTCAACCAGGCTCTTAACGATGGGCATTTGGATAGTTCCAATGATTTCCTATTACAAATTTGTCTTCAAAACCCATCTTATAGAATGGCGATGACACCTGCCTGTAATCCCAGCACTGGGGAGGCTGAGGCAGGAGGGATGCAAGTTGATGGCCAGCCTAGGTTACATGGAAAGTTCAAGGCTTTCAAGAACTACATAGGGAGACAATGTCTCAAAACACCAAAAAGGAAAAAGAATCACTTTATGTATATGTCTTTCCCTATTGGAGAATATGCACGTTTGGGATAAATTTTGAGAAGAGTGGTAGGTAAATGTGCATACAGTTTAATATTGCGTACGGGGCTTGCACTGGTTTGTACCCAACACTGAGTTTGCAAATTAGGTGGACCTTGCTGTGAGGTGTCCTGGGCTGAGTTCCCTTGAAGGTAACCCAAGTCCTTAACTTTGGTAGCAATAAACACACTACCCCATAAGCTGGGTGCAGTGGAGTACATCTGTAATCCCAGCACTCAGGAGGCTGAGGCAGAAGGATTCCAAGTTCAAGGCCATGCTGAACTACATAGTGAGACCCTGTCTCAAAAAAATACATAAAAACTCTACCCCAAACCCCTCTGCTCACCCTAAATGGTAGCATGAGGGAAAGGGGAAAGAGGCCTCTGAGTCCATGCTAATTCATCTTTGGTGAACTGCCACCGGATTGGGGTATGAGACTTGGGAAGCCAAAGGAGAGAAGATGGGGTGGAAAACCAGTCAGAGAAGAGCTCCAGTGAGAAGAGGTGGAGGCAGAAGAGAGAGGACCCCACCCTCTGAAGCCCAGGTTCTGCCCTTTGTCCCCAGGCCACTATCCATGGCTCCTCCCCCCGGGGAGCCCCTGCCTCCACTGAACTAGGTCCCCCTGGTTTCACTGCAACCAAAGTTTGGGTGGGCTGAACACAGGCCTGGTTTGAGGCAGACGAAGAAGCAGATTCCCATCGTCTCTGTTTCAACATCTGTAGAGGAAATAACTCAGAGGAGCAGGAATGGCTCACACAAGGGAAAGAGGAAAGAGGACACAAAGAGATGCTGGCTGGGAGAGGAAGCAGAGTACAAAACATTCCACAGGGCCTTGGACTCCGGCCCCATGGCCTTCGAGATCCCTGTGACTACCGAAAAGGGGAAATGATACAGCCATCATGGAAAACAGTATGGAGACTCCTCAAAAAATTTTTAAAAGGGCCCAGGATTTAGTGCAGAGGTGCTGCCCCTGCAGGCACAAGGTTCTGAGTTCAATCCTTGGTACAAAATAAAGAAAAAAAAATTTAAAAAGGGCTGAGGTGTAGCTCAGTGGTAGAGTACTTGCTTGGCATGCACAAGGCTGTCAGTTCGAACCCCAGCACTACACACACACACACACACAGAAATACCATATGATCTAGCAATCCTACTGCTGGGTATATATTCAAAGGAAATAAAATCAGTATGTTTGAGAAGTACTCCCATGTTTATGGCCACACTATTCATGACAGCCAAGAAAATGGAAACCACCTGAGTGTCCATCAACTTATGAATGCATAAAGAAAATGTAGTGTACATATATAGCAGAATACTATTTGGCCATTAAAAAGAAAACAATCCTGTCACTTGTGACACAGGGAAGGAACTAAGCCAGGCACAGAAAGACAAGTTCCACATGACCTCACCAATACATGGAGTCTGAAAAAAGTGAATCTTACAGAAGCTGAGAGTGGAATAGTGGTTACCAGAGGCTGACAAGAGTAGAAGGGATGAGGAAAGCCACAAGAAACCGTTCTGGTATGACAGGGAACCGTAGGGGTGTTACAAGTAATGCGCTGAATGTTCCAAAAAAGCTAGAAGAAAAGATTTTGAATGTTTTCACCACAAAGAAATGATAAATGTTTGAGAAGACAGATACGTTTACCCTGATTTGAACACTGTGCAATCTGTACATATATCAAAACATCACATGTACCTGTGTGTGCAATTTTGTGTCAAATTTTTTTTTTGGTACCAGGGATCGAACTCGGGTCCTTCCACTTGTGAGGCAGGCAGCAGAACCACTGAGCTAAATTCCCGGCCCTCAATTTTTAAAATGTATAAAATGTACAGATATGTTTTATAAACTACGTTTAAAAAAGGAGAAATGAGGAACCCAGGGGAAAAAGGCTGTCGGTCTAGTTAGATGGGCCCTGGGCCCGACCTTTCTCACCCACCTCATCCCCACTTAGCAACTGAGGACAGGAAGCAAAGCCCTGGGGAGCAGGAGCTGGGTGGGGAGCCCCCAGGTGAGGGCAGCCTGGGGAAAGGGGGCAGCGGGATGTCCCCGCAAGGTCAAAGCAAACGCGCTTTCTAGGGGACCCAGAAGAGCGCACTCATCTCCCTCCAAGCTAGGTGGGCCTGGAACGTTCTTCCTGGGATGGGCAGGGCTGACCCTCAAGGCAGTTGCTGGCCCCAAGGTCAAGAGCACGGAGAGAAGAGGTCCAGGAGGGCTGCTGAGGAAAGAAGCTCTCGTGGAAAGTTGTGGCAGCTGGGGCACCGCAGCTCTCTCAGGACCTTCCAGAAGGTGAGTAGGGAGAATAAGGCTTCCTGAGACCTTGCCCCAGCGCTCTCCGTCACCCACACCCCACTCGCTTCTTCCAGCACCCACACCTCGGGCAAATGCTGACTGCTCTACTCCTGGCCCCTGCCTCGGGCCTCCATTCTGACTTTCATCTGACATCGGAGACTGCAGCTATCCACAGATCTGGCTCAGCCCCTCCCTTCCCGCAGTATCTGGGGAGTAGGAGCCCCATTGTACAGAAGGTTAACGGAGACCAGAAGACAAGCTAAGAACCCCTTCCTGTCCCCCTCAAAGAGGTTGACGGCCTGGATGCTCCAAGTGCCTCTTCCTTTTAGATCATGCTCTGACCGAGCGCCTCCAACGCCTCCGTGCTGGGCACGGTGAGTGCAGGCAAAGGCAAGCTGGGCTCCTTCACTTGACCTTGATCCAGCGACACGGAGGTGGGAAATGGAAGGGGAGGGGACTGAGCCGCGCCGGGACTGGAGGCAGCAAGCCTCCACATCCCAGCTAAGTGCTCTCTCCACCAGCCACGGAGTGCTCTGAGGCCCAGCTCGGAGGGAGGAGCAGAGCTGTGGGAGAGGCTGACAAAGGGTGGGGCCCAGAGGCAGCGGGAGCGGGAGCCTCGCGTTTGCTGCACTCGCCGTCCTGCCCCGTAGGACTGGAGCCCGGGAGCAGATTCTCCGGCCCCCAAGGGCCAGGGCTCAAAGCCACGGGGCAGTTGCCTCAGGGGCGCCAACCGGGGGCCTCTCCAGGTGGCTCTGGAAAGTGCCTTGGAACCCACCCCCGGCAGGGCACCGGACACAGGCAGGCCGGCTGCAGGAATGGGGATGTGGTTCCCAGGGTGACAGGGGGAGAGCGTTTGGTTTCAGGGTTGTACTCCTGCCAAGACTGGGGGGAGGACTCCCTCGGGGTAGCAAAAAAAAGCACTTCCCCCTCCTTCCTACAGAGCAAGGGCACTGATTCCGTGGGCCCGTGCCCACTAGGGATGGCCACATTCCCCCCCAGATCAGAATACAGGCGGCGGGAGCTGTCTGCTCGGGGTGCCAATCACTAAGTACCTCAGAGTGAAAACGGGCTGCGGTTGCTTCCCGGGCCCCCTTTTAAGCTCTGCCCCAAGGCTCTTGTACTCCAGGTTCTCAGCCAAGCCTTTCCCCTCCCTCCAAGCAGACTAGCTGGGCTGCAGGCAGTTTTTCTCTCCCCCGGGCCTCACTCCAACCGATCCGTCCGCTCCAGGTCTAGGACCTAGCGTCGGCCTCCTCCTCCTCCTCAGCACCCCCATCTCACCCGAGGGCCCCCTCTATTCCCTGTCCCAGCCTGGAATGACCCTGGTCTCCCTCCCTTCCATTTTAGGGGGACCTGAGCAGTGGGGGCCTCCAAATAGGAAAGGCAGGAGCAGGGGCACCTGGGGTGGGTGTGGGGGCTCGGGGACGAGGGGCGGGGAGGATCTGAAGACTGCAGCCGGGAACCCCCCGGAGGAGGAGGTGGCGCGGTAGAGCGGGATCTCCTACTCCCTCGTCCCCATCCTCCGGTCCCCGCCCGCGGTGGCGGTGAGCGCCCGCCTATTTCTCCCTCTGACTTTCTCCCTCGCAGGCCAGCAGGCGCCGGCAGCACTTCTGCAAGTTACCGTGAGTCCGGCAAGAAGGCCCAGGAGGGAGGGGCCTCCCACTCCTCACCCGGGACGCGGCCGGCCTCTCCCGCGCCCCGAGCACACAGCCGGGAGAGAGCGGCGGGCACCGCGGCGAGCGCGAGAGCGTGGGGCCGAACTCGCCGCGGCAAAGACGCCCGCCGCAGCCTCCTCCGAGAGGAGCCCGGGGTGGCGGAGAGGGGGCGAGGGCGGGAGGGAGGCCCGAGGCCGACGACTCCCCAGCCTCACTGGCTCCCCGGTAGGCTACCCGAGGGCCTCCCTCGGGGCGCCCGAGGCCCACACACTCAGCCAGCCGACTCCAGCCCCGAACCCGCGAACTTTTCAACTTCGCCCCTCTCCGGCCTCCCCGTGGGGACTGGAGCGGGGCGGGGCGGCGCCCTCGGAGGCGCTCGCAGGGCGGTGCAGGGCGCTCACGCTCGCCCGGACGGCAGCAGCGCGAGGAACTCCCAGCTTTTTCCACAGCTAATTACAGACGTGAGAGTCAGGATGTTTTGCAAGCGGCGGAGAGAAACTGCTGAGGTTTCTCTGCAAAGCCAAGGAAATTAACTTGCGCCCTCCCCGTGCCCACCCCAAACTGCCTCCAGCCGACCTCCACTCCAGCTCCCCCGGAGCCCCAGGCGCGCGCCCGCCCTCTCTCTCCCTCCCTCTCTCGTCTCGGGCTTTCGAGAAAGGGAACAGTCGCGGAAAATATTTTTGCAACAGTTTTCCATTCTGCGTCTCTTTCCCAAGCCGAGGGGAGGGCGGGAACCTGCAGGAGGGGGTGAGTGCTTTTTCCAACGGCTTGGAGCGGGTGTGAGGGCAACCCCGCCACTTCCCCGCACCACCCTCCGGCCCGGGAAGGACAAGAACCAGGGAAAGAAAAGAAAATCACTTGCTTGATTGCACGGTTCTTCGGGGCTGAAGAGAGGAAGGCCAGTATGTGACAAATAGATGCACACGCAGACACGTAAACAAGGTCCTCCAAACCCAGCCGCGTGGAACAAACGCCAGCAAGAGGCGATTCGGGAGTTTTACAAAGAGCCGAGAGGCAGCAGAGAAACTAAGTTGGCACCGCGCGGACGCTCCCCGCAAGCCTACCTGCCCTTCCAGCAGAGCCGGCCCTCCGCGGCGGGACCGGCCCTCCGCGCCTCCATGCACCGGCGGGGCCCCGGCTGGAGCTGCAGGCTCGCGCGCTCGCCCTCACGGCCGCCGCCGGGGCGTGGGCCGGGGCTCCTCCCGGCGCTCCCAGGAGCGGGACCCGCCCGGGCGCAGACGGACGCGGGGAGCCGGGCCGGGGTCCCTGATCCCGCTCTCCAGAGGGGTGGCTCCCCGGGAAGTCGGTGCCCCCTCCGCACCCCCAGCCCCGGAGGGTCTCAGCGGCAGAGCTTCCTTAAGAAAATGCTTGTCATGGCAACAGCTCCAGCCAACTCGGGCCAGGCTCCGGCTCCCCCGCTCTCCCGGCGGAGCAGGAGGGGAGAGGGGAGGAGCCAGGCCTCGCGGGGGTGGGGCTTGGCGCCAGGCCAGACCATTACTCTACTGTTAAGGTGGCCCGGCTCTCCGCGCTGCGGCTGTTTCCTGGTGTGTTTTAAGGGGGAATGGCAAGAGGAAAGGGAAGAATCCACTGCTCTTTCGGCTTTCCACTCGCGCTTGCTCTTATTTGAAACGGAAGTAGAGAAGGGGTGTGTGCTAGGGAGGGGTGGAGGTGGGAAGTGGATGTGGGTGGCGGTATTCAACCGTTGCTGCGTGGTAAGGAAATAAAGGAAGCGCCTGCAGGCTGTTGGCTTCCTGCATCTCCCACTGGCCTCTCAACCTCTTATTTACACCCAGGACCCAGAAACCCAAGGTGTCTGTGGACCCCTGTGCCACCCTGGGCACCCTCCCGCCCCGTCTCAATCCGAGGCTTTTGGAAGGCTGGGTTGCTTTGGAGGCTCACAAACCTGCCTCCTCTCCTCCGTTTCAAACACGGATCACATTTTGTCTCCTCTGTTCCTGGGCCCCAGAGGCACATCCACAGTGCACGGGACGGCTGCTTGCTGCGGGAGGGGGATTCGAGAAAATCTGTGCAGCCACGGATCATTTCTAACCCTCATGACAGTCTGGAAAGGTCCTTATTTTGACCCTCATTTCATAGTTGAGGAAATTGCGGATGGAGTGACTCGCCCTAGGTTACACATCTGGTTATGACCCAGCCAGGATCTAAAACCAGGTCAGACTGACTCCAGAGCCCATGTACTTGTCTGCCCTGCATGGAAATGTGTACTGTGGCACACATTTCCATTTTCATCTGTACACACTCAGACATGCAGGCACACTTGTACACAGCCTATCAACTGTTAATCACAGCCCAGAACCTCCACACCTACGAGAGCACTGTGCAACAGTGCCACCCATGGATTTTGCATAGAACCTAATGGCTTTCAAGTACAAACATGCACCATCAGCTGGCGCACACAGCAGCTCTTCATTGACTGATACATTCCCACACCTACCTCGGCAAACACACTCAGATTTATAGGATTCCATTACAGAAGGCAGGCTAACATACTTCACAGGTTATTGTGAGGAAGGTGGCTGCTACAACTTCCCGATGTTTTTAACAGGGCTTTGAAACAGGCCTCGTTGAGCTTGCGGTCCTACCTCAAGCCCTCCCAGCACACATGTCCTACCGCCCCAGATGCAAAGCCGAGTGGTCAGAGAGAAACAGCTGTGAAGCAAGCCCAGGACCCTTTTAAAGCTCCTATCATCTGGGAGCTTTCTTTCCTCTTCATTTTCCTATCCTACTGTTTCTCTGTAACTCAATCTATATCCCATTTCTGAGGGAGGGAAAGTTAAACAGACAAAAGTAACTGTTCTAGGCTATGGGCTGTGCTCAGAGTTTCTCTTGTGGTGTCGGAGGTCACTGGAACAGTCTATCTGGAGAATCAAATCCAGAATAAGCTCCCGCCTCATGTCCTGGCCTGTGCTGCTTCCTTGTCCCACTCAGCCCAGCGGGAGGCAGCCTGCAGGGATGAGGGGACATTTCGGAGTCCCTTTCTATGGCAACCACCCACGAATTTTTTTTGCCAGCCATCTTTTCTTCCTGGGGTCGGAGGCCTCACCCTGGAAGCACCTAGAAGACACCAAAAGTAACACTTATTCTCATTGGCTCCCCACCCTGCCACAGCCCTCTGGTCCCTCTTACCTCTCCAAGGCATTTCATTGGGAGATGGAGGTGGTACTTTGTTAAATTTTGGTAAGTCCTCCAAAATGTCAACTTCTGGGAGCCCAAGTCAGTTGTTGAGGGAGCCATGGGAAAGGCATCCCTTGGACAGAGCTTCAGATTTAAGGGCATATCAGGTGCCCCTCTGGAGGACAACAACTTGACCTTCTAGTGCCCAGTGAGTGTCAGTTGCATCTTTATCATGAGAAGCCTGTCTCAAATTGGCTCTTTAAATGTATTAAAGTATATTTTAAGCTTGTCTGCAGGGCTATGTGTGGAGGAATCGCCTATCTGCTCAGTAAACTTGTCTTGGAGGAATAACAGTTTAAGCCAGATGTGTGAGCCTACTACTTTGGCTGCCTGGCCTGTAGAGCAGGAAACAATGCCCATCAGGAGCTAGATAGGATCTGAAGGGCAAGATCCTCTCCTCAAGCTCCCCGGACTCCAGGGAGACAGGGTCCCCAAGGGAGGCTCTGAGGATGCCCACTCTGAGGTCAGTCACCGCTCTGGCTGGCTGGGATTCTTGGACACACTAGGAATATGGCTTCGGGTCTTCCCTTCTCTCTGTGCAGTGCTCTCCCTTGGCTGCAGACTGACAGAAGAATCCTCTGCCGACTCCATTCCCACCCCGGGCCCCTGTGGACAGGAGAGAGGGATGGGAGAGCTGGCTCAAGGTGCCCCCAGAGCGGGCCAGAGCCAGCCATGGCAGTCCGTTTTCTGGAAACCTAGCACCCTCAGTGCCTTGTTTCTTCCAGCAACAGCTTTGAGGTCTAGAATGAGTAAAAATAAATCTATCCATAAAAATAACTACTGGATGTGGGAAAGTGGAGTTGCCCCTCTGGGCAAGAGGGAGGGCACTGCCCCTTGGAAATTCAGTCAGGCTGTTCTCATCCAGCTGGAGGGAATGCAGCCAGCACTGCTCTGCCTCTGGGAGCCCCACGTCAGGTCCCAGGCCCCTCATCCTTTCCCTGCTCTACCCTTGAATATGGACAGCACCCTTCCTGTTTGAATACCTACTGCTTTGCCTTGACTAGAATGGCACCCATCTTCCCTGTGCCTGGACCCAGGGCTTCTTTTTGTTTGTTTTTTGTTTGTTTGTTTGTTTGGTTTCTTTTGGTACTGGAGATCAAGCTCAGGACTTACACTTTCAAGGGAGGTGCAGTGCCACTGAGCTAAATCCCTGGCTTTTTGTTTGTTTTTTGGGACAGTCTCGCTAAGTAGTTCAGACTGTCCTTGAACTCACTATGTAGCCCAGGCTGGTCTCAAACTCATAGTGATCCTCCTGCTCCAGCCTCTTAAGTGCTGGGAATACAGCCGTGTGCCACCATGCCCACGTATGGCTTCTTTAAAATACTCTTTCTCTTCGCTGTTAAGATGGGAACTATCATTTTATTAGCGGTCTCACCCTCATCTGACTCATGCCAAGCCAATTACATCCTTTTCTGAGATTTTTGAGTTTAAGATCAAAGACAGAAGAGTGAGTCGAGAGACTCTGGAAGGGTTAGGAGCCGTGTTTGCTGGCATAAGGAAGGAGATGACCAATTAGAAAGCAGAAGGTCATGCAGAGAGAGGCAGAGAAGGAGGCTAAAGAGGGAGTGCTGGCCACATTTGAGCCTGGGCCTTTCATACAGGTGAGCCACGTGACACTGGCCTGAACACTCTAGATGAAACTGGGTGTTTTGGCCACTTGCACTAAGTCATACAGAAATGTAATGGAGAAAGTAATATAGACCCCATTTGAGCTGCTAGCTCCATTTAGATACACTCATTTCAGTGCATTTACCTGTTCAGTAAGAATTATCAAATATCCACTACTCAGTTCACTATACATTTATTGAACGTATGCTCCCCGGGCCCAGATGAGGTACATAGAGATATCAAGCTTATAGTCAGTGAGGGTGGAGAAAATGTGTTCTGAAATGAATGGTTATAACAGAAGCTGCTGAAGTTAGTTTTAAACACATTTATTGAGGCTAACGGTGTTACTCAGTGGTAGAAAACTTGCCTAGCATGCACATGGTCCTGGATTGGATTTCCATCATGGCAAAAAACATTAAAAGTTTCTAAAAAAGTAAAGCCAGGGGTGATAGCACATGCCTGTAATACCAGCACTCAGGGAGGCTGACCCAAGAGAATCTTGAGTTCCAGCACAGCTTGGGCAATTTAGTTACTAGACAAGACCTGTCTCAAAATAAAAAATAAAAAAGGCCTCAGTACAAAGTCCCTGAGTTCAAGCTTCAGTACTAAATAAACAAACAAAAATAAACCTATTTATTGAGTACTTACTACATTAAAAGATGGAATATGGAAATACTTCTGTGGAAATTCCAGAGAGTGACTGCTTTGTATGAGCACATTAGAAGGCATGTGAAAAACCTTGAAAGTAAGCTTTAAACCATTTTGGAGACAGATGTGAAGTGATGTGAGACAGCCAGGGTAGTAACATGAGCAAAGGTCCTGAGGTAGAAATACAGAATGAAAGCAGGGAGATGTTTGGGTCTGGGCTATGAAGGGCTCTGAGTGTCTCATCAGGTCTGTGTCCACCTTACACTCTCTGGCAGCAGTGTACAGGGTAGATCAGAAACCTAGAGAGGATGGGCAGGGTTATCCAGGTCCAGCGTGTAGAACACAGTTCTATACAGGGCATAGAACACCGTTATATATGTCTGTCTCAAAATAGAACAATAAAAAAGGCTGGAGAAGTAGCTCACAGTAGAGCACTTGCCTGCCACTATGGTATCAACAACAACAAACAAAGACAAAAAACCAAGTAGGCAATTAGGGAGGACGCTGCTCATGAAGAGCAGTAGTGACTTCAGCCCGGAGGGTCCACTCCTGATAAGGAAGAATGGTCCTGCCTGTATTCCGTGGGAGGGAAGTAACTCACAGCAGCTGCGCAGGAAACATCGAACTGAAGCAAAGGCAGCAACATCCTGGCTACTTCCGGACCTTGCTGGGTGCTCCACAGGGGGTCTGGCTTCCAGCTCACCCCTTGGTGAGCGTGGGTGGTCATCTGCACTTGACAAGCGACAGTTTCATTCTTCCCACTTCCCGGGACCACTGTGGAGAGCACTGGAGGGGACAGCCTTTACTGAGATTATTAGAAAGCCTGTCTGATCTGCTAGGCTGGGATGCAGAATTAAGTCAAAGGGCGCATTCTCTGCTGGCTTGAGTCACTCCCCTCTCGGAGAACTTCAAGGCTCCATTTTGCTGGTTTCATGCTCTGATTCTGGCAATCATGAGGTTTAGTGAGGGGGCACCAAGAGCTCCAGTTTGCTCTGCAATCTCATCAGGCCTGTGTCCTATTAGAGGAGGGTTGGAAGAAGGTGGAGCCGGGCAGTGGGAGTGGTTTTCCTCAGGACAACCCTGCATGCAGGACTGTGTGCTCCTAGATGGAAGGGATTGTCTCATCCTTGTCCTTGTCCTTCTGAGCACAGCGACCAGAACATCCAAGACCTCTGATGCATCCTGGGAAATAAAGGAATGTGGAATTCAACATGAGAAAATCCTTTTTTTTTTTTGACTCAGGGCCTTTGATGATATGCAGAATCAGTTTAGTTTATTTGGGAGCATATTTTGCTGTTCAGATTTTATTCTGGTTCAATGGTTTTGAAAGCTGCGGTAGTTTGGTTTTACATTCACTTTGAACTCATTAACTAGGTTATTGTTTTGTTTTGTGTGTGTGTGTTGTTTTTTTTTTTAAACTCAAGTTTGGTTCCTGATTTGTTTTTCTAACAAAATATCTGTCTCTCATTTGTTTCGGGGTACAGCAAATTAGTGCCATTTAAAAATAGTCTTTGGTTAATGGTTGTGCTCAGTAGAGCAGAGGAAGTGAGTGTGGAGGGAGGGGAACTAGTGATGATTTTTAAATTTAATATTTAATCCTAATTAGAGTGTCAGCAATGCCCTAAGTGCTCATTAAGTTTATTATTATTTTTTTCGTTTTGGTACTGGAGATCGAACTCGGGTCCTCGTGCATGAGCAGCAGGCGGCGAAACCGAAACCACTGAGCTAAATCCCGGGCCAGTGCTCATTAAGTTTCAAATGAAGACCAAAAGAAACCCAAGGAAGAATCCTTCCTGCCTCCTGTGCCCGACCCATCTCATACAACCCCTGTTCCAGAGCCTTTAAAATCCCCCCTATTTGCACAGTACTTTGCAGTTAACAAAGTGCTTTTTAAACTTAGGATGTTGCATTTGATCCTTGCAGTAGTCCTAGATAGTAGGAAGAATAGGGAGGGAATTACATTTTGCAGTTGGGGAAACTGAGACTCAGAAAGTTTGACTGAGTGTCTCGGTAGCACCAGAGAATGGCAAACATATGACTGAAGCCATCTGAATGCAGGCCTGAGACTCTTCCCACACTCCTGCAGCTGACAAGCTTTCTTGCCCTCTGCATTGCAAGCCTGTTCTTCAGGCCTCAGGTCCATAGATGTAAGGAGTACCCGGGAGACTGAGGCAAGGAGCCCTGGCTGTGAGGGGTCCTGGGTGGTGGCAGAGGAACCCATCTGCATTCCAGGAACCGAATTCTACCGGCTCTGGTGCTTCAGCTGACAGGAGCCTGGATGCTAGAAATTCCTCTTCCCTCCTGTCTCACCTGGAGGAGACACAGGTGTCAGGCCCTCCAAAAAAAACTGGGGTGCGATTTCTTTTGTTGGCAGGGCTCAGCCTATTCAGTCCTTCCTGTTATTGAAGCAGCTACTTCACCCCGTCCTTGTGACCCCTTTTAAACACACAGTGAGCCCAGAGCTTTGCCAGCTTGACCTGGGCCAGTGCTCTTTGCAGTCATGCATGCAACTCACATTTATTCAGCCCTACTATGTGCCAAACAAAAGAGCAAGCCACTTCATGTGCATTGTCTTGTTTCACTTTTGCAGTCCTGAGAAGCAGGTGTCAGTAGGTTAATTTCACAGGAAACGAAACTCAGAGAGAGCTGACAGCTGGGAACACATAGGGCTGGGCCAGGCTGAATGGGTCTGACAGGGGCAGTGCCCTTGCTCTTCTGTAGGCTGGAGGACAGAGGGGCATATGAGAAGGCAGTGTCCAGTCCCAAGCCAGAGGAGAAAAGGAGACTTTTTTTTTTTAACTGGAGATTGAACCCCAGGGCTTCATACTCCATCTCCAGCTCTTATTAAACATTACTTTTTTCCCTCTAATTTTGAGGTAGGATCTTAACTAAGTTGCCCAGGTTGGGCTGGAACTTGTAATCCTCTCTTGCCTCAGCCTCCTAGAGTGCTACAATTATTGGCACGTGCCACTATGCCCAGCAAAAAGAGCCATCTGAAATGGGTCCATGTCCTTCTCAGTTTCGCAGCTTCCAGGAGCCAGAAACTGAGGATGAAGAAAATTTCTGTGCCTGCTGCAAAGGCTCTGTCTGTGCAAGAGGAGGAAAGAGGGGGCCAGGGACTTGGCTCAGTGGTTCCACCGCCTGCCTTGCAAACACAAGGACCGAGTTCGATCCCTGGTACCAAAAAAAAAAAAGAGTAGGAACATCATGGTGGAAGAGTGTGGGAATAAAAGTGCTTGCCTCATGGGAGTCAGGAAGTGTGTGGGGGGGCGGACAGAGAGACAGAGACAGAGTCAGAGTCAGAGACAGACGGAGCCGGTGCTGGCTGACTTTCTTGTCTTTTGCTTTTGCTCCATCCAGGGCCCCGCCCTATTAGATGGCACCACCCACATCCAGGTCACACCTCTCCCATTAGTTTGCTGTCCCACACGTCAATCATCCCTGGAAACACCTCCATAGACACGCCCAGAAGTGTGTTTCACATATTTCCTTAGTGTTTCCCAATCCAATCAAGCTGGCAATCAAGATTAACCATCGCAAATATAGAACTAGATTCTGAAACTGGGGGCTCCTCTAACAGGAGGAGACCCCAAACGTCATCTGGTTTGTTTCCCTACATTCCAGGCAGCAGTATCCAGACCATTACATGGACAGTGCGTGATTCAGGACCAAGAGAGATTTCCGGGAAAGATGACTCGGCAGCTTTGTGTGGACAGTTTTTCCCAGCGGACCACCACTCCCCATCTCTGTGAGGTCCAGGCCTCCTCTCCTGCCCTTTCCATTGGATGAGTCTGCAGCAGCCCCTGGGGACCGGACCACCTGCTTCAGGACCATAGGACTCCTTTCGCCACAAGAGGTCATGGTTCCCAACCTGCACTCACAGGCATTGGGCGGTAACTTCTGCTTGGTGACACCCCAAAATGGCCGACGTGATTTCATCTCCAAGTGATAATCAGTCCAACAGAAAGCTTCTTGGGTAATAAAGGCTGAGGAATAGCTACAAAATAAATGTGACTGGAGCAACCCACTTTCCAGTCCACTTTCTGTCTCGCTCAGACAGAACCTATCTTTCTCTCAATAAATTCTTCCTACTCAAAAAAAAAAATGTGGCTCAGATCTGGTTGCTTAGCTGTCCCTTAAGACTTAGCTCAAGAAGGGCCAGAGGGCCGGGGATTTAGCTCAGTGGTTTCGCTGCCTCCTGCGCAAGCGCAAGGTTCCGAGTTTGATACCCAGCACCAAAAAAAAAAAAAAAAAAAAAGTTTGTCCTACTAAGAGGGGCCAGGGATTTAGCTAAGTGGTTCCGGCGCCTGCTTCACAAGTGCAAGGTCCTGAGTTTGATCCTGGTACCAAAAAAAAGCTAAACAAGGGCCGGGGATTTCGCCCAGTGGTTCCGTCGCCTGCCTCACAAGTGCAAGGACCTGAGTTTGATCCCCATTACCAAAAAAAAAAAAAAAAAAGCTAAACAAGACTTAGCTCAAGTGTCACCTCCTCTAAGCAGCCTTCCCTGAGTTCCCTCTCCCAAAACCAGGTTCAGTGCTCTCCAGGGCTTCCAAAGTGTTCAGAGCCACTCTTTGTCAAAAGCACTTACTGTGGCCTATGATGACTGGCTATTGGGCTATTGATCTTCCTCATTCCCACTGGACACCTTGAGGGTAAAAGGATCCTACTCATTTATGTATTTTCAGTAACTGGCATGGTGCTTGGTATAAGAGGTGCCCCAAAATTATTAGAGCAAGAATGAAAGAATAGATCAATTATTGAATAAATAAATTGCTATTGGCACTACAGGGCTAGAGGTTACTTATAAGAATGTCCTAGCAAACAAAACAAAACAAAACAAAAAACAAAACCAAAAGAATGTCCTAGCTGAGTATCATGGCATACACCTGTAATCCCAGCACCCTGCAGTCTGAGGCAGGAGGATTATCACGAGTTTGAGACCAGCCTGGACTACATAGTGAGTTCAAGTACATAGCAAGATCCTGTCGCCAAAAAAAAAAGGAAAGACCATCCTAACTATGTTACAGCATCCAAAGGCAGGCAAGCCAAGAAATCTGTTACCTGGAAGTCCTTAAGGAGTAATGTGCCATCTGCCTGGTTTGGGCTGACCTTGGGTTCTGCCAGGCCTGGGGACGTGGCTGTGGATCTCTGGCTCCTTTGGATACGACAGACACCAACCAAAAAAGTGAAGAGTAGGGCCAATGGCTCCCGTTGAGTCTATACCACCATTGATCACGCGCTTCCAAAGTGCCAGACTCTGTGCTAAAGGCTTTTGTTGTGTTATTGTATTTGAATCCCATGGCAAACTCAAGAGGTGCCATTAGCCCCATTTTACAGATGAGACCGAAGTCAGAGAGGCTCAGTAAGCCACACAGAGTCACGAAGCTGGTAGGTAGCACTACTCGGTTTCAAACCTTTCTTCACTCCAAAGTCCACATGCTCTTTCCCGAAGACTCCAGTCCTGGAGCCAATGGTCCTTGCCTCCACTTGCCCTCTCTTGGACTTAACATTCAATCAGCTATTTAAAGTCCCCCGAGTAGCTGGTTCCTGGATCTGGCTCCTGGATCTGGCTCGTGGTGGATGACCTCCACCCCAGGAATGGAGAGGTAGGTCTGCCTCTGCAGCATCTGCAGCAAGTTGGCCTGGGCTCCTGCACACACAGCTTCCACAGCAATGTTTCCTGGGTTCTCACTTCTTCCATCCCAGTCCATGGCCAAGGAGATTTCTTTCACTTCCTGTCACAACTGAAGCAAAGCCTCTCTATATAGGCACCAAAATCACTTCTAGTTTCATCATAACTACTTCAATCCAAGTTGTCAGATCTCTTGAATTATGAAAACTAGAATTTTTCAAGTAATTTGTACATTTTTTTTTTAGACAGGGTTTCACTATGTAGTTTTTTAATTTTTTTATTTTATTTTATTTTTTTTTGGTACCAGGGATCGAACTCCGGTCCTTGCACTTGTGTAGCAGGTGTTGAAATCACTGAGCTAAATCCCCAGCCCTTCACTATGTAGTTCAGGCTGGCCTTGACCTCTCACTATGTACCCCAGATTGGCCTTGAACTCACGCTAACCCTCCTGTCTCAGCCTGCTAAGTGCTGGGATTATAGGTGTGTACCACCACACCTGGCTTCTACTTTTTTGTACATCCAGGAAATATAAGGTTTCAATTTTCTCGAACTCACAATTTTCCTAAACACGTTGGGAGTGAAATTAAACATTGAATTCATGCCTCTTTTAAGACAGGAGAGACAAAGATGGAGAACACTGAGGTCTGGCTGCCAGGGAGCCAAGTGCTTGTCAGAAGTTCCTTGTGTTATTCATTGTTTAAATGCTTCACCTACCCTGACATGCAGTGGTTGATGGGATGCTGCTGGTTCAAGATGGGATCCATAGAGGTCATTGGTTAAAGAGAGCACTGGTCCCTTGTGCTAAGAATTTATACTTTGGAAACAGTTGCCCCACCTCTTGCTCCAGAAATGGACATTTAACCCAAGCCAAGCAGAGACTCAACTCCACCCAGGAGGACTGACGCTAGCAGGGCATCTGCCTGGAGTTGCTGGGGCCATCTTGCCAATGGCTGCCCAAATGGAGCCAGTGAACAGGAAGCTCCAGCTGTGAGCTGGAGAGAGCTGCCTTGAGCACATCCAGTGATTTCTTTACGAAGCCAGGCCTCAAATACACATGGATGTTGCTCAAGCCTGTTTCAGTTGGGTTTTTTCTTTTCATTGCAAAGGAAAAAATCCAAATTGAAATTGGAAACTTGGATCTAAGGCCCATATTCATTAGAAAAACAAACAGGCAACAATAAAAATCACTGCCTCTTCTCACTAGCCATAGGGAACAGGAGTAAATTTATCTTCCTCTCCACACCTAGTATTCCTGAACTTTTTTTTTTTTAATTTCTCTTCCACTTCAAGACTATGCCTGAGGGGGTAAGTGTGGAGGATGGCACATTTCCTGGGGAAGGGGCTGGTACTGTACCCATAGTGTCGCTAAGCCCATGTGAGGGCCCAGATGCAAAGGAACATTCTTAGTAGTCATGCTGGCATGATCCAGGGCTGCACTTCACCCCAGGAGCAGCCTAAAGGACACCAAACTACTAAGGCTGGTTGAGGAACTACCAGTTGGTCAATGGCTTGTTGGTCTCACTGGCTCTTGTACCTGCTCAGTTCTGAAGAGTTGCCCAGCTCTGCCCCTAGCTCCTGAGACTGAAAGACCAGGAACTTGCTCAAAACTCTGGGCTACCTGGGGGCCTGGTTCCCACCCTTTTCTGTCCAGAGCTCTCACCACTTAGAGAAACATCCGGGAACAATTTTGTCTACAAGAGCAAAAGGGTTGGGAGTCCAGTGGGAATGGTTTCAAGTCTAAAGTTCACTCTGGAGACAAGCACACAATGAGGGGATTTCTCTGCCTGCAAGATATTGCTGTGGTGCATTAGACCAACAGGAGCCTACTGTCACAGGGTACTGCAGATAGATTTTCAGTCACTCCTTCTGTGTGTTCCACCCTGCCTTCCCCAGTTCCTGCACCCATTTTGGTTTCTGGCCAGCTCTAGCTTTTGAATTACCATGGAGAGAAGCAGGACTGGTATACATTACCTCTTCTGTGTTCATCCCTCATCTAGGATTCTGAACTTAGATGTGAGGAAGAGCATCATAACCAGCAAATACTTGAAGAAAAGAGGCTAAAGAATGTCCCACCGCTGGAATAAGGAGGCAGCCGCGCCTACCAGACTCCTCTGTCCTCTCTGAGAACCCTAACCAACCTGACAGGGGACAAGTGCCTCTTGTCCCTTACTGGGTTGTTTGCGACCCAGACCCCTAGGTACCTCCCTAAGGCTGGATGCTCCCTGGGCGGGGCCCATCTGATGTGATCCCCACACTCATGGACTCCGAACCTCCGGCTGCCCTGGGGATCGTCCTCTGCTGTGCCCTCTTCAGCTGACTCAATACCTAGTGCCACCTGCCTTCACATTAGCACAAGGACACTCGTGCTCATCTGGTCTCCGTTCCTAGCCCACCTGAGGTTTCACCAGCCCCCGCCTCTGTAGCTGCATCTACATTGCTGACATTCTGGTTTCACCTGCTTATCTCTCTCCACCAGGCACCTTGAAGCAGATAGGTATCACGGAGAGCGGGAAGATGAAGGAAGAATAGGCCTCTGGGCTCCCGTGCGTGGCATGTGCCTTAGTTGTGGCTGTGGTGGCGGGAAACTCACTCACACCCGCTTGTCTCATGCCTGAGTGAATAATGGCATGGAGCGGCACAGGTGGCACAGGTGGCCTGGACTCTGAAGCCACCGAGAGCCCGGCCCCTAAGCCCCGATCTCATTAACCCTGCTCTAAGATAAGTGCATTCATTCATCAAAAATTTAAATTGCCTTAGCATCAAGTATGCGCCTTCCTTTGTAGTAGCTGAAGGGAGGATTATGAAAAGGTTGTGGTGTCATTGAGTAAAAATTTACAGCGATGCCTGTTAGCTCAGTGGTTTCGCCGCCTGCTTCAAAAGCTCAAGGACCCGAGTTCGATCCCCGGTACCAAAAAAAAAAATTCACACCGATGAAGAATTAGCCAACAACATAATAAAACAAGATGTGAAGGACACAAGAATGTTCCAGAATAGCCTGTGATTTGCCGCTGAGTGGATTAGAAGGGAAGGGCCGGGGGTCTTTGGGGAGTGAGGAGATGACTGGGCCCTGGGCTTGTGAATGTGAGACGATTTAGGTCCTGAAGTTTCCAAGGCTGTAGACCAGCAGGTCCAGCCTCCCACAGAATGGCCGGGACCAAGGCAGCAAGCCCTGAGCTTCAGGTGATTAAGCCCCCCAAAACATCAACATTTAGCCAAGGGTTCCTCTACAGGCAGTGGAAGATGAGGCGTGAGGCAGTAATCTTTATTTATCTAACTTTGGGAAAAACTGAGAACTTGGCTATCAGCCAGCCAGCCATACCTCTAATCCCAGCTGGTCTGGTGCTGAGGCTGGAAGACTGCGTTTGAGCCCAGCCCAGGCAATGAGACTCCAAAGATTCTCTCTCAAAAACAAAATAAAACAAACCCAACACAACACAACACAAAACAACAAAAAACCACCTTGGCTGTGAAGTGAGTAATGGTCATTGCTGAATTCTTTTGCACAGATTAACACACTTAATCCTATGGGGCTGGCAGATGGCTCGGCGGGAGAGAGCTTGCCTCTCATGTGCAAGGCTGAGTTCAAACCCAGTTGCTGCCATGGCCACCACCTATGATATCGGCTCTTTCTATAGTCCACCCCCCTGACGCCCCAGTACTGGGGATCGAACTCAGGACCTTGTACTTTCGAGGCAGGAGCTACAACCACTGGGCTAAATCCCCGGCCCTACTATTACCTCTTTTTAAAGACAAAGAAGCCGAGACTCTGAGAGCTAAAGGCCCCAGAACTATGTCAGGATCTGGATGTCTGTATTGTTAAAATACTTGCTTTTCTGTTCTGCCCTGGTGCCTACTCCGTGCCACGATCCACCCCACCAGGCCTCACTGTCTTTCCTGGCGACTCATCCTCTTTTTGGCAGATGCTGTGGTTTGCAGACATTGTGGGTTTTGGTAATTCGGCAAATGAAGTCATTTTGTTGTTGTCATCTTTGCTGTCGCTGGTTCCCCCACCACACCTACTTTCCCTGTGTCCTTTTGCTCCTGGCCCTGATCAGGGACTCTGTAGGGTCTCTTGCTTTCTTGGTTGTAGGGGGTCTTTGAAAGAATCTGGGTTCCCCAGAAGCTGAGCCAACACCATTTAAGCGATCTGCTCAATGATATCTCGAAAAGCCTCTCTCTTGTATCACAAAACAGTGTTCTTATCCCAGGGTGCTGGGCCAGTTCTCTGCCTTCGCAGGGCCCCTGTCTGCTCAGGGCAGACTTCATCTTCCCTTTTTGTTTGAAGGAGGCCTAAAGCCTCATGTATCACAAGCCTGATCCCCAGTCCAGAAGCCCTTTGCCTTTTTCTCAGTGCCCTCCTGGCCCTTAGCAATGTGATATATTGGTTGCTAGGCTCAGTCTTCCAGAATTCCCAGGGTGGATATGCAGTTAGGTTCACATTGGGCCCCTTGCTGGAGGGAAGTAATGGAGAGGGAAAGAGGAGAGGGAGAGAGGAAGAGCTGAACAAGTTCTCTGAGCTAGGGGCAGGGCCTTACCTATATGTTAGTTTAATCATAGTAGTGAATAGCAACACTATTGGCCTCATTTTGCAGTAAAGTGGAGAGATTGCAGGAATCTGGCCAAGGAGGGCAAAGATAGGACTTGCACTGGGTCAACTTGGTGCTGAAGTTGCTGTTTTGAACGTCATCCTTTAGGAAAGAGAGTTATGGAGGTGTCTCCAGAAGGACATGAGAGGCAAATGCAGTATTTTAAGAAGATTCACCTGACAGCCGGAAGCAGGATGGCTGGGAGGCCAGAGCCGTGGGGACCAGCGAGGAGGTCACTGCAGCAATGTCAGCTTGAAACCAGGAGAATGGAAGAGCAGGGAGGAGGGACAATAGCAAGGGGCACTGGGGAGCAGAAACCAGCAGCCCTTGGCTAGGGAGTAGACCCAGACACGACAAGGAGTCCCTTCTGGTTACTCATGGTCCTGTCGGATCTGGGTGGCCTGTACCAAGGATGAGCCCCATTGCTGTTTCTCCTCAAGTTGGTTACCCAGGAGGGGAGAGGGCTGGGGAATGGGAATTGGTGAGGTCGCCTCACTCCACTCCTCGACTCGGCTGGCTGAGGTTGCCCGCTCTTGCTGGGGGCCAGACCCAGGCCTCTGAAACGTCTGTTTATCCAACCCTGGCACCGCATCACGTGTGCTCAAAAAATAGTAATTGGCAGTGGTGAGCTCAGAAGCGTCCCTGAAATAGAGTGAGCAATCACTGTTTATAAGCAGCTCCTGTCCTGAGCTGGCACAGGCAAGTGGGGCTAATGACGCCTCTTTTCTGATGAGGAAACTAAGGCTGAGGTTCCATGGCTTCTTTCCCACGGTTGCCTGCAGAGCCTGAGGGTGAGGGGGGCACTTTACAGTTTACAAAACTGCTTCCCATCCATTAGCTCATTTGATCCTCGCAGCAACTGTGTGTTACTGTCCGGCTCCTTTTACAGATGCTAGAACTGAGGCCCAGAACATATGAAGCTATGGTCACTTAAATGTGAGTAATAGAACTAGAGTTCAAACTGAGGGTTTCTAACTCTAAGACCACAGCTCTCAACAGGAGGTCATGAGAATAAGGAAGCAAACATCAATCAGAACACCAAAGGGGAGAAGCAGCAGAGCTCAGGGGAGGGCAGCAAATGCAGCAGAGACTGAGCTGGAGGCCTTCAGGTTAAACATAATAAAAGGTCCGGGGCAGCAGGGTTACTCACAGCATAGCTGTGCGGGAAGTTGGTTTATTTGTTGGAAAGGTAGCACAGTTCTTGCTGGAGGCAGAGAGTGGGAAATGTGAGCTCCAGAACAAATCTCCCCACTTCTTAGTTGTGGATCTTGGGGAGAAAAAGAAGCCAAAGAAAGAGGAAAAACCTGAGATATCAGCATTTGTCTTTTAGATGCCCAATAGATTAGATTGATGGGATGGACAGATGGATGGATGGGTGAGCGGGTGTGTGGGTGGGTGGGTGGATAGATGATGAATAGATGGATGGGTTGATGTGAGGGGAATGGATACGTTTTAAGGAAGCTGTCATCAACTCAGGCAATACCCTCCCCTCTCCATAGTCCCATTTGCACCTCCTGAAGTTACTGTCTCTGTCTTCCCCATCCTTTAACCCATCCACATTACCTCATGTTAAAAATGATATTCCCACTCCAGGAGAAAGAGATCAATGTAGCACTGAGAGAAAAGCTGAGAAGTAACTTCTGTCATCCCAGAACAGTAAGAAAGGTGGGTGGAATGGAATGTCCCCTTCCACCTGCCCTCTGGTTCATTGGTATCTCTGACGTTCTGCTCTGAACTGAGAGTCAGGATTCCTGGGTGCTGGGCCTGGGCTACCCCAAGCTGCTCCTGCTGGAGGGGAGCAGCCACTTCCCACAGAGTGGTGAATAGAGCTTTTGTGTTTGGGATCTAGAAAGGTAAAGTGTCTGTAAGGTCCCAAGGGACCAAGAAAAGCTCTTGTTCAAGGTTGCTTGACTCTGCATGACTTTGCCCAACTTTCAGAGAAATGTTACAATGTGACCCCTTCTCAAGTCAACGGACAGGATGGTCTAAGGCCAACAGGTTGGAGATGGAGACTCGTTCAACTCCTGTCTGTCACCAGTAGAACCTGTACTTCTGGCCCTAAGACTGTTATAATTTTGGTACCAGGGATCGAACTCGGGTCCTTGCACTTGCGCAGCAGGTGGGGAAACCACTGAGCTAAATCCCCGGCCTAGACTGTTATAATTTTGAACTGAGTGTCCTGGCCCAGTTTCTGGCTCTTGCTCTGTCACTGTATATTCAGGGTAAAGCATAGCATCTACACACAGTAGTTGCTCATTAAACAGCTGATGAGGGCATGAATAAATGAAGAGTGAAATCGTTAGCTCTGGTCTTGGGAAGATGACTTCTCTGTTCGAGTCTGGGTTTAGGGATTATGACGCTCTCCCATATGGGCCATCCTCAGGCCCTCACCTACACATCACACTCTGGGCCCTCTCTGGGGGCCTCACAGTAGCTAACCGTTGAGGCATACCTCGCCTTGCTGCCCCCTGCACCTGCTGTATGGGAACCATGTCTGTTGCCCGCATGCCACCTCACACCTACCCAGACCCTGTTAGCTTCTCCCTCCCTTGAAACCTGTCCCACGCCCCACCTTTGGGGACCTGGCCCCTATGTAAACATAACCACTATTTACCCTTTATTGGGCATCTTGTGCTGAGCATTAGATCATCCTGCCCTTTAATCCTCAGCACTGTTCTCCACAGGACTTGGGGAAGTGAAGAGACCTGCCGAAGGCAATGCAGCCCGGAGAAGGAGAGCCAGGACTGCAGCCAGGTCTCTGATGCCTCAGTGGGCGCTTCCAGTGGTGGCCTCAGGGCTGGTGGCCTACTCCGGGTGGGCAGGTCCCTTCTCTCTAGAGAGGAAAGCCCTCCGTGCCACGTTCCCACAATGCAGTGCGGCTGAGCGCGCTCTGGGAGGACCTGAGCTGAGGCGGCCTTTGGCATTGGGCAGTGTGGGTGTCGGCTTGGGTGGGTGCATCTACGTGGCGAACCTTCGACAGACGTGCTCGAGAAGGACTTGCAAGTGCGGTCGCATCTGCGAGATCGAGCTCAAGAACCGACACGGCCTTGTGCCCTTCGCCTTCGTGCGCTTTAAGGACCCCCGAGATGCTGAGGATGCAATTTGTGGAAGAAATGGTTATGATTATGGCCAGTGTCGGCTTCGTGTGGAGTTCCCCAGGACTTACGGAGGTCGGGGTGGGTGTCCCCGTGGTGGGAGGACTGGGGCTCCTGCAAGAGGATCTGATTTCCGAGTTCTTGTTTCAGGACTTCCTCCATCAGGCAGCTGGCAGGACCTGAAAGATCACATTCCAGAAGCTGGAGATGTCTGTTATGCAGATGTGCAAAAGGATGGAATGGGGATGGTCGAGCATCTCAGAAAAGAAGATATGGACTATGCCCTGCGCAAACTGGATGACACCAAATTTCGCTCTCATGAGGGTGAAACTTCCTACATCCGAGTTTACCCTGAGAGAAACACCAGCTATTGCTATTCATGGTCTCGGTCTGGGTCAAGGGACCTTGACTCTCCATACCAAAGCAGGGGTTCCCCACCCTACTTCTCTCCTTTCAGATCCTGCTGAGACAGGTGATGGGAGATTTTTCTTTATTTTTTAGATGACCTGAGCTGCTTTGTGCTCAGAATCTACATTCCAGATTGATGATTTAGTGTCTCAGGAAATTAAAAAAAGATTTTTTTAAGGGAAAAAACTACATAATTTCTACCAGGGCCACATTAGCAGTGAAATGTTTTAAACTGCAGGCATTGTGGTTTTGGTTCAGGAACAAGTTGTATATTTTTCACCCCGATTATGGGGAAAAATTAAGTAGAGAGGAAAGCCCTGTGTTCAAGTTCATACCATGCCACTACTAAAGTCTGTATCCTTGACTAACATCATTGTTCTAATTCTCTATCAAGATATTATAATCGCGAGGGACAAAAGCAATGGTGTGTTCAAACCACTTAGCTAACTTTAAAATGTCCTTTGAAGGGGCCAGGGATTTAGCTCAGTGGTTTCGTTGCCTGCTGCGCAAGTGCAAGGACCCAAGTTTGATCCCCGGTACCAAAAAAAAAATTAAAATAAATAAATAAAATAAAATGTCCTTTGAATATTGGAATATGCATATAATATATATATATTTTTAAATGATTATTTTTTTTTACTTTTAGCCACCAGACTGGCCTTGAACTTTGGGCTCAAGTGATCTTCCTGCCTCGGTTTCTGACTAGCTCAGACTACATGCACATACCAACCACTGCACCCAGCATTAAAGGCACTGATTCAACATAAACAAAAAGTTACAGGACTGAAGGTGAGGCTCGGTGGTAGAGCACACCAGCATGTGTGAGGCCTTGGGTTCAACCCCAAGCCTGGGGTGGGCACTAGTGGTAGGGATAACATTGCAGAGACCGCAGCAGGTTAGTGAGATACTACAGAGAAAGGAGTCCTTCAAAGTCCCTCCAGTAACATTAGGAATTTTGAGGTCTGCTTGCTCCATCGCTGGCTAGGAAGGCTCTGTGGCCAGGTTCCTGAGATCCTAACCTAGAGCAGGTCCTCACTTGCTGGGCCCTCCCGGTCAGGTCACCTGTTACCTAGGCCCCAGATCTACCCTCAGAATTAACCTGCAGTTCCTTTTCTTCTTACAGAGCTGGTCTCTTCCCGGGGAGAACTCTCCAACATACTTGGAGGCCCTGTCTCTGCCTACACTCAGCCCAGGGCCTGGTGCCAGCTAGGAAAGGAAACAGCTCAGTTCTGAACTCATGCAGCTGAGCCTCTTATGGAAACGCTGACAGACCCTTCAAGACTCCATGCCAGCTCCAGCGGCAGCGGGCGCCTTTCTAAACCCCCAGCTCTGAGCTAAATATAGAGGCAGGAGGGAAGGTGGTGTGGATTTGGGGGGGGTGGGGAGGGACCAAGCCAAGGGTGGGAGGAAGCCCAGAGGAGAAAGGGAGGGGCCAGTGAGAAGGAAGAAAGAAAGGAGAAAACGATGCTGACAGAGAGGGAGATAGAGGGACAGGAGGCAGAAAAAAGTGGAGAGAGGGGAGAAAATGAGGTGCAGAAAAGAGTTGCATGCAGGGAAAGGGTGAGGAAAAGGAGGAGAAGGGCCAGAGAGCCAGCAAGACTGGCTGAGCCGGTGTGACAACAGAAGGAGCCCCAGGCTGGCAGCTGAAAGCCCTGGGTATTGGTTTACCTGCTGCAATGGATGCGATTGGATTAGAACCCGGGCAGCGTGACCCTCCCCAGCCCAATGGCGTCCGCCCGCCTGCATCTTCATTAGGGGCCCAGGCCTGGCCTTAGTGAACCCAGCCGGTGTGTTGCGCCCTCGGTCAGGATGGCTTGGACACTTTCCCTTACTGTGGTGGTGGGGTGCCCTTCAGGGAGCTGTGGGTCAGCTCAGAGTTCCTGAGCTTCAGGGCCTCCCCCCGGCCTGGCAGGTGACAGGCAGGTTGGAGCACTGAGGTGGAACTGGGTCAGGAGGGCAGAGCAGCCGTGACCCGAGCTGGACCAGAGAGGTAGAGGACCGAGGTGGAGAGGAGGAGCCATTGCAACCCCAGCCCAGGGAAGACCTGAAGCGGGATGTGGAAATTCACTGCCTTTAGGTCCAAAAACTAAAGCATGCAAGCATCATATCCGACTACATTTGCTTTCACAGCAACTACCTCTGTGGCTACAGCTCAAGGAGGGCAGGGGGACTGATATGATTCACTGCAGTGAGTAGCTGGTCAGTAGGTTTTGCGGGTGGTGGTTTAGGGCAAGCCTTTGAGAGCCTAGGGCCAGGGTGGGAAGCAGCAGACTGAAACCACCCCTCCCTCCCTTATCCCTTTGCCACTTTCTTACTGCCTCAGGGAAGGAGAAATGGGCCGGGAAAGAGGGAAGGAGGAGCTGCCAGAGAGAGAACAGGAGGAGATCAATGAGCCCTGTCACCCCTCACCCGGCTCTGCAAGAGCACTACAGTTCCGGGCCCCAAGGGAGGTGCAGCCATTATTTAAGGCTCCTCTCCCGCAGTGGGAGGGGGTGGACTGAGGGAGCCTGGAGCACTGGCTTCCCTAAAGGCACAGGAGGCCCTGCTGGGGACCTGGATGGTCCTGCCCACCCCAGCCTTGACAGGACCCTGCAGGGAGAAATCCGTGACTCCCAGGGATCCCCAGAGCAGGGCTGAGAGAAGGAGAAGCCTAGGGGCTTCCTGTACCTGTGTCCCCAGGAGACAGCTCATTGGGGACTTGCCAGAGCCGGCAGGATGGATGGGAAGTCCCTGGGCCCATCGGCACATACCAAGGACTAAAGGCTGGGAAGCTGGGGATCGAGCAAAGTCCTGGGTACAGGAGGGAGACGGAAATAAAAATGTCCATGTCCCAGTTTGGAGAGAGGTCAGGAAATGCCCCATGGATAGCCCAGCCTCTCTCCTGGATGGATCCAGGCCCCAAGAAAAAGAGCCGAAGCCGAACAGGGAAGGGATGAAGGGCTGGGAAGAGAGAGTGCAGAGGTGGCAGGCAGAGGAGTTGGGCTGAGGACAGAGGTCAAGAGGGTAACATAGGTGCTACATGGGGAACCTGTGAGATGAAGGTGTGGGAAGGCGGAGCTAGAGGTGAGCCTGGAGAGCGAGTGTGGCGGCAAAGAGACACCGAGGAGCTGGGAGGAAGGCAGGGAGGCAGAACAATGGGAAAGCAAAGAGTAGGCAGGTGTGAAGGGCGGAACGGGGAGGGGAGGTGGGAGGGGCAAGCGAGGGAGGGGGCGATCTCAGGCCTGGGGGGCAGCGGGGATGGGGGAGCAGCACCCAGGGAGGACAGTCCTGCCTGAGAAGCAGAGAGCGCTGCTGTTTCCTTCTCTTTCATTTCAGTTGCTATCAATAATGCATTCCCGAGGAGCTGCCTTTGACAGCAATTAAAAAAGCATTTATGCTCCCAGAGAGGAGTCGAAATGATTTCCTCCCACCTCCCTCCACTCTCTGGGCAACGGTCCCTAGCGATGATCTCCTTGGTGGTGCTTGGTCCAAAGCGGGGACACAGGAGGGAGAGGGATGGAAAGGGGCCAGGGAATATTCTCCACCCGCTCTCCCCTGGGGTAGAAAACTGGCATGCTTTATACCAGGCTGTGGGTGTGTGGGTGGCTGTGGGGAGATGCGGGTATGCAGAAGCTGGGGATTTAAAATATGGCACCATCAAAAAACCTTTCCTGATTACCGAACCTTAGGGAGGGAGCGAGGGACGGCCTCCTCTTCAGCCTGCTGGCTGGAGGAGACCTTCTTTGTCTCTCTGCTAAAGTGCCAAGAGCCTGGGAGGTTGAGCTTCGAGGGAGACTTTCCAGAGCTCCGTGTAATGCAGGCCTGTACAGGGCGACTGCTGTGTCCCAGGACCTGTGGTAGGTAGTGAGGGTGTTCCAGAAATGCAAGAGACAGCTCCAGCCTTCCAGAGCTTCTCGGCTGGTGGGAAAGAGACTCACAGAGAGAAGCAGGATACCAGCAGATGGAAGGAGGAGGCATTAGGATGGTAAAGCAACAGAGGATAGAGAAGGAAAGAGGGACTGGCCAGAGTGAGCAGCTCCTTCCTGGGATTCGAGAAGAAGAAAAAATAACCATGGCTCCATTTGTTCAGTACTTCCCTGAGCCAGGCTTTGTGCTACATACTTTATATGCATTACATATTGGGGAGTGGTATTGGTGATTGAACCCAGGGAGTGCTGGGCTATATCCTCAGCCTTTTAAATTTTTTTACTCTGAGACAGGATCTTGCCAAGTTGGGCAGGCTGGCCTCTAACTTGGGCTCCCCCTGCCTCAGCCTCCCACATAGCTGGCATGTTAGGTATGTGCCACCACTCCTGGCTTTACTCAGACTTTTACAACTGCAATACAGGGAGGCAAATACATTATGAGATTGGGAAACTAAGGAGTAGAGAGGTTGTGTAACTTGCTGGCAGTCACACAGCTGCAAGTGACAGAGCCAGGACAAAAGACATCAGTTTTTCTTTCTTTCTTTCTTTCTTTCTTTCTTTCTTTCTTTCTTTCTTTCTTTCTTTCTTTCTTTCTCTCTTTCTTTCTTTCTCTCTCTCTCTCTCTTTTTCTTTCTCTCTCTCTTTCTTTCTTTTTCTTTCTTTCTCTCTCTTTCTCTTTCTTTCTCTTTCTTTCCTTCTTCCCTTCCTTCTTTTGTTTTTTTTTTGTTACTGGGGATGAACTCAGGACCTTGTGGTTGTGAGGCAGGGGGCAGCAAAACTGAGCTAAATCCCTGGCCCATCTTCTCTGTTTTGAGATAATTTCCAACTAAGTTGCCCAAGGCTGGCTTTGAACTTGCAATTCTCTCCAAGTAGCTGGGATTACAAACATGGGCCTGGTTTCTTTCTTCATTCTGTTGTGCCTCACCCTGGGAATGTATAACTCCAGAGTCTTTGTACTCTGCAATTTCATATCTAGGAATTTTCCTATGTGTGTCTTTGATGTGTGCAAAGTGGCGTCATATCCAATGTCGCTCACTGTCACATCGTTTTCAAACAGAAAGAGATTGGACATAGAGGGTAAGGTGCACGAGGTCCTAGGTTGCATCTCTAGCATGGCATAAATAAAAATAAAAAAGTTTCTCTGTTTAGAGAAGGTATAGTTTTCCCAAATGGGAAGGTAGAGATGACAGCGAATGGGGAACAGAGTGGTAGAGAGCTTAGTGGGATTGGCTCTCAAGAGATCTGGTTTTGGAGCTGCTGCTGCCTCTTGCTGGCTGCAAGTCTTTGGACAAGTGACTTAATTAATCGCCTGTCAGTGGATTCAGCTCGCTGACAGGCTCTTTCAGTGAGAAAGATAGGACGTAGACAGAGAATGTCGGAACCCAGCAGCTGTAGCCACTGTGGGCCCCAGAAGAAGCCATGAGGAGGGGCAGCCTGGGCACTGGTCAAGGTTATGGAAGCTCTGTTGGCTCCCAAAGGCCTCAAGACCTCCGTGAGCGGATTGGAGCTGGCTGACAACCTGTGGCACTGTCGGAGTTGCTGGGGTCAGCGGGTCGGGGGCTCAGCAGGCTGGGAGCCCTGGCTCAGCAGCAGCAGCCTCCTAGCCTGGATGGAGGTGGCCTCCACTGGGACTGCCGCGCCCCCAAAAGTCTTCCCCTGGCAAGAAGCCCCCAGGACACCCTCATCCTTGCCTGACTTGAAGGCCATCCCCGTCTTCTTTCTCGAATGAAGATCTCTGTTCTCCTCCAAGACCTTCATGTCTGGCCCAAAGGCAGAGACAGTTCCTGGAGGCTGTTGTTTGGGACAGCTCCATGGCGGGAGGGGCCGAGCAGCGTCAGGGGAGGGTGGGAAACTGGAGCCAGAAGTCCTGTGTCCAGCCAGGCATGGTGGTGCACGCCTGCACTCCCAGAACTCTGAGGCTGAGGCAGGAGGATGGCAAGTTCCAGGCTAACCTGAACAATTCAGCCACTTAGTGAGACCCTGTCTCAAAAAATAAGAAAAGGCTGGGAATGTAACTCAGTGTGAAGGCCCTGGGTTCAATCCCCAGTACAGAAGAGGAAGAGGAGAAAAAGGAAAGGAGGAAGGAGAGGAACAAGAACTTCTGTGTCCGGATTCACTGCTCCATCTCTGTAAGCCTCAGTTTCCTCATCTGTAGGAGACCCACCTGTGAAGATCAAATATATGGTAAAAACTCTGTGTTAGTGTGGAGCAGGAGAGCTGCACGTAGCTTCCTTTTCCATCTTAGAATTTGTGTGTGTGTGTGTGCGCGTGTGTGTGTGTGTTTGTTCAACGACTATGGTAGGAATGGGTGTCTCTTTATGGGTTCTACTGGGAGAGTCTAAGAAAGGGTATCCCAAAGATGGGTAGCCCCACCTGGAGAAACCCTCAGGTAGATGTGAAAGGCAGATCATTCAGTCACTCAACAAATACTTGTAGAGCCCTTGTGAAAATGCCCATGATGGCCAGCCATGGTCTTCTGCTCTGCAGAAGCTGTAGTATGGCAGAGGAGGTAATTCACACACACAAGGCTATATCTTTGTGAGAGGAATTTGCCATCTTGCCACATGGCTGTGTGAGAACCGAGGGGAAGTGAAGGGACAAGTAGTCAGGACCAGGGAGGGTAGAGCCAGGCCCTAGGCCCAGGACAAGAGGCCATGCAGGCCGGACGTGGATGACCCATGTGGGAGTCCAGAGAGCGAGGTGTCATTCAAGAGGGAGACACAAAATGGGCGGCTTGGGTCTTCGTGCCTGCTTTGTGTCTGCCTTCAAACCCACTCTTGTGGGGGATGGCGAGATTCACATAAATATGTGACTGGGATGGCCTTCAAGTCAGGCAAGGATGAGGGTGTCCTGGGGGTTTCTTGCCAGGGGAAGACTTTTGGGGGTGCGGCAGTCCCAGTGGAGGCCACCTCCATTATGTGGATTCACATAAATATTGACTGTCTGCTCAGCCATCCGAGCAGAGGCAGGAGGGGAGTGGAGTCCTGGCAGGAGGAGAGAGTCAGGAGTGCTAAAGTGGAGAGCACCCCAGCGCAATCGTCCCTGAACCCAGAGCTGGGGCCAGCCTTTGTGGGAAGAGGAGCAGACACCAGAGGGTGAGCGGGGTCTCCCTGTTGTTACCGTGATGTCCTTGAGTTAAGGAGGGTGTCATTGTATTATTCTTAGAGGCCCGGATTAGCTCATTGGCACTGCGCCTGGCCGTCAAGTGCAAGGTCCTGAGTTCCAACCCCAGTGTGTGGGGGGGTATTCTTAGTATCTAGTATGGTGGAACAGTTGGCAATACAGTTTTGTCTGGTGACCTTGGGGGTCATGGGACCCTCCCCAGCCTCAGGGCAGGACCCCAGAAAGCTGGTGCTGCTTTGAAGCTCTACAAAGGGGCCCCCAAAGCCTTGCCCTCCCTGGCATCTGCCCTTCCTCTAGCTTGGTCAGAGTGAGATGCTCTTTCCTAGTTCGGCGAGGACACCCTGGTGGGCTGCAGAGGGAGAATGTCTGGCCTGGGCCTTGCCACTTGAGGCCTTCTTCAGCGTCCTCTGCTGTCCTCGGAAGATTCCTGGGGCTCCACCTCCCCTGTCATGCTCACTGTCTAAGCAGCAAGTGAAGGAAGAGATCCCAGTCGATTTTAGAGAAGTGGGCCTTTGGAAGAGAAGGAGATGCCAGACAACCTTTCCACTATCTGCTTTCTCTTGTTTATTCCCAACTAAACATCCTGATGGAGGAGTTGGGATTTACAGCAGATGAAGGATTTCCCCCCGGGAGATAGTGCATGGCTCCAGATTAGGAGGCCAAGAAAGAAGCAGGCCTGCCAGGCACTGACACCTTCTCAAAAACAAAAGCCGAAGGAAAAAAAGGAAGGAAGGAAGAAAAGGATTGAAATTCATTCTCTTGCCCTTGGGCATGACCTTGGAGAAAAGGGTGGCGATTTGCATTTCTTCAGAAGGATCTATCTGATCAGCCCGGATGCTCAAGATGAAGCCAGTCAGACAGCAGAGGGACAGTGGCCAGCCCAGCCCAGGTGTAGAGTCTGTTGGGACAAAGGCCTCCTCCATGATTGTGCTGGGCATGTGGCCAGTGCTTAATTAATGCCTTTGAAGAGCAGGGAAAAGATCAGCCCAGGCCAGAGCACTTCCACAGCCGGAGAATGACTGGATAGGTATGATCACAGAGAATAAGCTTTGGTGTCAGACCTGGATTCGAATCCTAGCCGCTTCATGTGTCACTCACCTTCCTAATTTGGGGATCCCTGATGTGGAAAAAGGCATCAGTAAGAGTGCCTCCTCATAGGAGTGCTACGAGACTGAACGATCCAAGGTATGGAATGCCACCACAGGGGATAGAGTCCTGAAATCCTTGGCTCCCAAGCGGACACCCCAATAATTCCTGAGGATGTTTCTTGAAGCTCCCAATGGAGACAGATGCAGGAGATTTGTCCTCTTCCTAGTCTGTGTTTCTAGGTCTTCCAGCTTTTGATTCTGTCATATCTTCTTTATTCATTTATTTATTGGTCAGTCTTTTTGTTGGTCAGTTTTTATCTTTCTCCCATTTCCTCTTTCTCTTCTTCTGTTATCTGTTTTCCACTAAAACCTACTCCTGTTCTGTCACCTTCATCTTCCCCTCCACCCCTTCCTTCCTGGCCTTCCTCTTCTCTCCTTTGTGACACCTGCCCTCTGGGGTTTCCTTCCCACCGCTCACCTGGCTGACTCTGTCCCCACTCTCCCTGGCGTGGGATGATGCTCCTTAGAATTCCATGACTCCATGGAGCATCTCCCACCTTTGAGACAGGAAGCTGCTCTCTACTCGGGCTGTGCGACTAATTAGGCAGTCATCTCTCAGAACCTGAATGGCTCCAGCCCTCTGTCATTGTTCCTATTTTCCTAGGCCCCTGGTCTCCATCTGGGTCTTTACAAACCAACAGCTTCAAAACCTGGGAAATTATGTCATTAGAGAAGACTGCCTCCCGAGTCTACTCCAGGGACAGGATTCTGCAGGACCCTGGAGGGAGGGGACATCCTTCAAAGGATCAGGAAGTGTCCATCTAATAGGGGAGGCAGCACTCTTGTGAGTCAGACCTGACACACGCACAGACAACAGCAGTAAATGGAAAGTCATTTTCCAGCGGAGCCATGCCACTTAGAAGGAAGTGAATGTAATCGCAGAAGACCTCCTAGAGTACGGAGCAGGGCTGAGAAGGAGAGGTGCTAGGAGGGTGTGCATGCAGAACAGTGGCCTGCTCCTCTCGGGGTAGGAAGTGAGTTACCTAGGTTGTGTCGTCTTCAGGGACCCAGGCTCTAGCTTGCAAGCTTGAAGACCAGAGCTCCCGGAAAGAAATGAGATTGGCTGAGGGGCAGAGGGAAGGCGAGTCTCCCAGAGCAGCCTGGGGCTTGGCTGGTGTGCTGCTTCCCTGCAGGGAAAATGCAAATGGTACCAGTTACTCCCCAGCCCTTGGCCCAGGTTAGACTGTTCCGGGAGAAGCCCACCTTGTGGGCAGGAGGGCAAGGCCAAGAGGTCTATTACAGTCAGTCCTTGGTATCCACGGGTACTGATCTTTGAATTCAACTAAGGATAGAAAATGTTTTGGGGGAAAATTGTGTCTATATTGAGCATGTACAGCATAACAACTGTTTACATAGCGCTGGGCACTCAGATCTGCGTTTTAATTAATTCTGTCACTGTCCCATACCTTCCCTGTGGAAGAAGATACACTGTGTTTGCCGTTTCTAGGTCCTGGGGTTGTTACTGTTTTTCTAGTGTATCCTTCTTTTTGGGGGGGGGGTACCAGGGATCGAACTCGGGTCCTTGCGCTTGCTAGCCAGGCGGCAGAACCACTGAGCTAAATCCCCGGCCCATAGTGTATCCTTCTTTATGGCTGGAAACTTCCTGAGGGTAGAGGATGTACCTCCTCAGCGTCCCCTAAGACTAATTACCTCTTCCTGTGTCCCATCTTCTGAACGGGGCTGGACATGCTGAGGGCTGGTTAGGAACCTGCCTTGCTGTGAGTCCCTACAGGAAGTTGAGGAATGGGCAGAGAAAGAGCATCAGACAGTTTCTTCCTCCAGAGTCCTCCAAAGACGCCTCCAACGCACTTCCTGGAGATCTACTTGTCTCCTGAAGAAGTCTGTAAAACCAAGGGACAAAATCTCCATTTCCCCCCTCTATTAGAGCAGGGAACCCCTGAGAAATCAAGCATTGTAGCCAGACACAGACACCTGAGGGTGACAAAGTCAGGATCCAAATGCACAGTCCCTTTGTCCCTGAGCTCAGCCACCCCCCACTCCAAGTCGGAAGAATCTGAGCAAGTTGGAAAAATAGCCCAATGCATCAATAAGAGCTGCAGAAACAGCTCCATAGCCCCTGGCCGGTGGTTTGTGCAGTTCTCTGGCTCCCGCTAATGAATAATTCGGTTTGGCTGTGCAGCGAGACAGGTCAGACAGGGCTGTCAGGACACAGAAGCGAGCTACTGCCTGACTGAAGGGCCTTTCCAAACACTAAGGGCAGACGGGGAAGAGATGGAAAGGAGAAGTAGGGAATGGCCAGGGATGTAAGTGCCCAGGGGGAAGGATGGATGAGGGCCCGCAGGGGTTATGGTTGGCTCGCAGTAGAGCTAAGGAGGAGGAGAGCTTCTGATGGAGACGAGAGTCAAACTATAAAACAAGGCAGCTGGCTGGAGCCACAGGCTGACAGGAGGGAGGGTCACAGAGGGGCGGGCCTGTCGTGGAGAGAGGGATGGGGACTCTCCAAGGCGGATAAAAGGAGAAGACCCAGCTGAGCAGGGCAAGGAGGGCTGACGGCCTGGGCACCCAGCTTCAGTTCTGAGAGTGACAGCCTGCAGGCCGCATAGAAGCGGGGCTCAGAATGGGGAGAGTGGGGAGGGGCAGGGACAGACACAGGTGGGAGCCCACTGAGGCCCGGAGAGGGCAGCAGGATGCACTTGTGCCAGCCCCAGGGTAAAGCCAGCCCTGGCAGATGAGTCTCCTTTTCGTATCTTGTCCTGTGTCCCCCTTCCTTCCCGGCCCAACAGGGTCAGTGCTGGGTGGTTTCCAAGAGCCAAAGAGGATGTACTTTCCGGACAGTCGTGTACCACGTCGTGACATGTCAGCCAGCACGGGGCTGTATATCTGACAGTGGTCCCGGAAGATATTACGGAGCTGAAGTTCCCATCCCCTCATGGCATCACAGCATAACATGTGTTCATGCATTTGTGGCAGCGAGGGTGTAGACAAACCTCTCTTGGTGTCAGTTCTGTATATGTATATAGTGCATGCAATTATGTGCAAAATATAATACGTGATTACAAGTGATTATGTTACTGGTATTGGTAGGTACTATACTATACTTTCATCATTATTTTAAGAGTATACATCTACTGAGTGACAGAGACCCATTTGACTGTGGGCGGCACCACCCAGCAGGCTTGCAGCCTAGAGGGAATGAGATGGGAGGGAGAAGCTGGCCTGGTTTGAAAATCTTCATTCTCTATTAGCAGGTGTGTCTTCCAGTACAGCCATTGCCTATGACCCAGAACTCAGCTTCAGCCTTTCAGCAGAGTCCTATGACTTCCACCTAGGGAGGCTTCCGGGCCTGTGGTCTTAGAGTGGCCTTGTATCCTTGGCCACTCTTTTTCTGTGGCTTCCAGCTTCCTAAATGGAGCAGCTCCTGATTCCTCGGTCTCACCACTGTGCAGATAATTAGCATGGAATATCCTGCCTCTAATTCTGTGCGCGTGACCCATAAGTCTCCAACCCCTTTTCATCACACACACACACACACACACACACGCACACTCATGCACACTGTTCCTCTTGAGAACTCTATCCAGCGCAGTTGAGAATAAGTAATATATTTAGTACTCAAATCTAACCACATAACAGGATTTTAAGCAGGAATTAATAGAGATCCTTCACAAGCCTCCTTATAGTTGAAGAGAGAAGGAACATTTCTTAAGTTACTCTATGAAGTCAGTATTTCCAAGCCAAAGACAGCACAACACAGTAGGAACATATAAAACAGATGATACACAGCACCAAGAACTATCTATTCCAGGAATACAAGCTGGATGCAACATAAGAGAATTTACCAATGCTATACAGCATATTAATGAATAAAAATCAGACACACACATGCACAGACACTCATGTTCTGATCTCAGTAAACACACAAAAATGCCTTTGACCAAACCCAATTTTCATTCTAAATCATAACAACCAGTATCAAGAGGGATTTGCTACTACCTGATTAAGGGCATTTGCAAAACAATGAGAACAACTATCACATGCTTAATGTTGACAGACCAAAGCCTTTCTGGTTCAGGAGGAAGGCAAGAATGACTACTCTTGCCCCTTCTATGCTGTATTGCACTGTGGTCCCTACCAGGAAATATGGGCAAGGCCAAGAAGTGGAAGTCATCTAAGTTGGAAAGAGGGAAAGCTATTCGCATATGACATGGTCTCACATTCAGAATACTGTGAGGGGCCACGTATAGAAATCAAGAGAAAATGGCCAGATTCAACATGTCTATATTTATCTCTTAGAAATAAACAATATAAACATAGAATTAAGAAAATGACTATTTAAAATAACAGGGAAATTTAAAAATGCTTACATGTAAATTTCACCAAAGAAAGTTGAATGGAATTCTCATAAAAATTTCACAAAGCCACCCATAAAGAAAGAGAAACTAAAAAAAAAAAAAAAATTAAGAAAATGACTATTTAAAATAACAGGGAAA
>NW_004624807.1:7322473-7434260 GCF_000247695.1 Heterocephalus glaber
ATGTGGGGTTTTTTTGTTTGTTTGTTTTTGTTTTTTATAAAAATGGAGTACTACTCAGCAATTAAGAATGAGAAACTAGAGACATTTATATCTAAATGGATGCATATTGAGGCCATACTCTTAAGTGAAATGAATAGGACTCACATGTGTAAATAGCAAATAGTTTCTCTAGTGTGAGAAACTGAAAGTGTAAATAAGGATTAAAATGATTAAAATGAATAATTGATAATGTGAAACTAGAGACATTTATAGCTAAATGGATGCACATTGAGGACATCCTCTTAAGCAAAATAAATAGGATAAATGTGTAAATACTGAATAGTTTCTCTGGTGTGAAAAACTAAAAGTGTAAATAAAGATCAAAATGTATAAATGATAATTGACAAAGGAAGAAAAGGTCTAAAGGGGTAGGGGAAGTGGGAGGGGTGGGGGAAAGGAAAGAAGGGAAAAGAAAAAATATGAGAAAAGGAAAGAATGGAAATAAAGTCTTTGTAAATAGGGAGGGGTGGAGGGGTGAAGGGAGGGCAGGGGAAGGGGGAAAAAAGAAGAACCAAGATACATCATGTACAGGTACAAGATCCCAATGATGAATGTAACTATTGTATACCTAAAATGTACCAATAAACTTAATAATAATAATAATAATAAAAAAAGAGTAGACATCTACTAAAAAAAGCCTAAGAAATAGTCTGCAGTGTGCTCGGGCAGCCGCACCATATAGCTTCTGTTTACAGTGTCTCTTGACTGCATCAAAAGAGGCCATGTCTTGTTTTGTTTTTTTGGTATTTTTTGGTACCGGGGATTGAACTCGGGTCCTTGCACTTGTGCAGGAGGTGGGGAAGCCAATGAGCTAAATCCCCGGCCCAAAAGAGGTCATGTCTAGTGATTGACCTATGCCACCTGGGTCTTGAAAATGCATTTTGTGATGGTCCCATAACACAAGATCCATTCCTAAAGCATATTCCCATTGTGAAGTGATGCATGACCCTGCTTCTGAATTTTTAAAAATTTATTTGCTGAGCTAGGGGAGGAACCCAGGGACTTGTGCATGCTAAACAAGTGCTCAACACTGAGCTACACCTCCAACCCAATACTTCAAAATATTAACTTCTCTCCCCCACCTCCTCATAATCCTTCTATCCCCCCAAAAAACCCAGACATTGGCTTCACTTTTTCTTACTCTCTGGGATTGGGGAAAACTGTAGCCTGCACAGGAAAGAGCTTGGCACATGTTCAAAATTCCTCCAGGAGGGTGGGGTGATTCATGACCTAGAGCTATTGTTACATTCTGCAGTTTAAGCTTGCTGTTATCCACGTCTTTCAATCGATGGCAACACATAAAGGCTTCGTCCAAATCAGCTCATCTGTCTGTGGGTGCTAAGAATTCTTGAGGGACAGATCCATTAGTGGTAAGTGAAGAGCAGATAAGGGGTAGAGCGGAGGCAGGCAAGGCCAGGGCCTGAGATCAGATCCCAAGACACAGGATGGGTGCAGGGAGAGGTCTTTGGCATCTTGTCAGAGGCTTGCCAGGTAGGGTCTTTGCAACTGTGGCCAGGGCAAAGCAAGAATTAGGGTGCTAAGCATGGCAGCTAAGACAGGAGACACCCGTGTTTTCCAAGGACATCCAAAGGTGTGGGGTGATCTGAATTAAAAGCCTAAATGGGGAGAGAGCATTCTGGTGGAAGTTGCCTCCCTTTTCCCAGTAGAGATGTGTCGCTCTCTGAACTGAAGCCAGAGAACAGCAAAGCTGCTACAACTTCAATTTTTATGAATCTTGTTACTCTCCGTGGTGTTACAAATGATATGGCATTTGAATTGGAAGTATTGTCCAGTGGAGACAAGGAAGGAAGGAAGGTTAGTATTTATCGTACATGACATATGTCAGGCTTTCTGCTTGAGCTTTCCTACACATTGTCTGGTGCAGTTTAACTTAGTGTGAGCTTCTCCTTGCATCCCACAGCTTCTCCATTTACCTCCCCTCTACCTGGGACTTTGGAATTCAGGTCTGTGTCCTCTATGAATTTCTGTCCCCAAGCCTGAGTGAGAGTTTCAGCATCAAGGGGACAGGTCATCAGGACTAAGACCCCAAATTGGAGCAGTCACCTAGAGACTTGAGGAGAGGCAAGAGGAGGAGGAGGAGCAGGTGGAGGAGGGACTTGGCCATCCCCTCTGGTCCTCTTTCCAATCAGCCTGGTGACCCTCACTGTTGACTGACTCTCTGGGAAGGAGCCTGTGCTGGGGTCACTGCCTGTGTCCTCCTCCACTGCTCTGGATGCTAGGACCCTGCAGCTGGGTTGTGGCTCAGCGAACCTCCCTCACATTCCCTTTCTAGCTCAGGAGCTGTTCCTCAGGCCTCGGCCAATTCTGACCTAGGATGAGCTGTGGCCATAGCTCCACGAGAGCGGGGACTTTGCCTGTTTTATACCCAGCCATGCCCAGAACAGTGCCTGCCACATGGTAGGCATGTGGAAAGTATTTGTTGAATGAATATCTCATCCTTTCTTCCCTCGGACAGAACCCTTTCCTAGGAAGCCCACATCTCTCTGTCCTTGCACTTGCTCCTGGCAGGAGGGTAGGAACCAGGTGCAGAGGTGAGGGTCCTGGCTTTCCTGGCTCGGCTTCCTTGGAATCCTGGCTCCCCACACTGCTGTGGAAATAACAGCATGTCTCTTTCTCTGATGTAGCAGAGGGGGGTTGAGAGGAGGATTTTTTTTTTTAGCAAACTCCAAACCTGGTTATCAGAGGGGGCATCAGAATACTGAGCCACAGGGAGAAGGCAGCTAGAGAGGAAGGGAGGTGAGAGAAGAGGAAGGTTTCATGGGACATCTGCCACCTTCAGCAGGGGTTCAAGTCTATACAGACAGATGCTTCCTCCATGCCCCACACAATGGTTAGAGATGGGTGGGGCTGGGGTGGCCTCCACCTCCCTCCTGCGGGCTCAGTCACCCATGGGGACTGGCCCTAGTTCCTTCATCATCCTGCTTAGGTCAGGTTTGTGAAGCACATGGAACCTCTGGAGTCCCAGGGTCCCTGGGCAGGAAGATCCCACCGGAGGCCAGGGCGCCATGGCTCTGTCACTCCCGACTGCTCAGGCAGGGAGACCAGTTCCCTCCGGTCTTGCTGCCCTTCCCAGCCAGGTCGGGACTCGGATTGTACTGTGGAGCAGGGAGCGCCCTCCTGTGCTCCTGATGGGCGAGAGCCTGGCATCTGGGGCCTAGGCACTGCCACAGAGTGGCACATGGGTCCTGTGCCAGCCCACTGGGCCGAGGCAGGGACTAGGCCAGAAGCTCTCCCTCTGCCGACGGCAGGCCTGGACTGTCCCGAGACCTGTGAGATCAGCCCTCTTCTAAACGGGAAGGACACGGCTGTCACCTTACCTGGTACTCCAGGATTGTCATCTCAGAAGAAATACCAGTGTAGATTTGGCTCGGTTTATGTGCCGCCTGTTTCACACCAAAGCTCAAAGAACTATTGGAGCCCTCCAGCTTCCCTGCTCAGCGTCGGCCTCTGCCCTGGGGTCTCTGGGTCACCGGTCAGCCCAGCTCGGAGGAGCCCCAGGTTGGGAAGCTCCCCCAGGGTCTGGGAAGGGAGCTGGGTGCTTCACTGGAGCTGTCTGTGCTCTGAAAAGCACCCCTGTGAGGGCAAGAAACCAGGAGCCGCTCTGCCTGTTTGGAACTTTGGCCCATGGCTGCCCCTGACCCTCCTCCTCCTGGGGGGCTCCTCTGGGTCCTTCTCCTTGCACCTCCTTTCTTTTTTTGTTTTTTTTTGGTACCAGGGATTGAACTCAGGTCCTTGCACTTGCACAGCAGGTAGCAAAACCACTGAGCTAAATCCCTGGCCCCTGTACCTCCTTTCTTGGTAATTAACTGGGCCTGGAAGGGCGTCCTGCCAGCAGATGGGCAAAAGGCAGAGCAGGCAGCCGTGGCAGTGGCAGTGCCAGCAAAAGGACGAGCGATTAAAACAAAATGATTCATCTTGGGAATGAGTGCAAATCGCTTTCCATTTACAGGAATCGGGGCTGGGCTCCAAATAGCCTTTCTGGGTTCTTTGGGGAGACAGAGTCTGGGCCATTGACCATTAAGTAATGAGTTCCTCTGAACGCTCCCTGCTGACTTGCGGAGAGGGGATCTAGAGAGCCAGGGAAGGGGCAGTGACACCTCTGCTCAGCGCGGTTAGGACCCAGGGAAGAGCAGGGCCCCTGCAGGTGGAGACCCTGGGGCTCTGGAGGGGTCCTGGGCACCCTCATCAATGGAGGCCTCCAGAAACAATGAGGCTGGGGCTGCCTAACCCTTGGCTCTGCCTCCCGCCCCCAGGGTTCCAGAATCCACAGGCCAGTGAGAGCACTTGTGCAGTGTACCAGCCACAGTGCCACAGTGCCACAGTGGGCAGTTGGCAAAGACCAAGTCAGGGATCTCTTCCTATGGGACAGGGCTGGGCAGGTGGTCCACTGATAACAAGAGAGCAAAGAGCAAAGGTCTGCGATGGAGACACACCAAGGCCAGAGGGGGGACTGAAGGGGGTGGAGGCCGGGCCTATCTGCTGGCCAGGAAAGGCACCCAGGGGCTCTCCGGCTGGGTCCTGAAGATGACAGTGTTCTCCCAGTGCTTGGGCAGCAGAGTAGAGTGGGGAATTAATCCAGCTAAAGCGATGAGCCTGAGGAAAGAACACAGGAACAAGCCTGTTTGAAAAGTGTTGGAAGCCTGACATGGTCTCGTATGCCTGTTATCCCAGCTACTCTGAAGGCTGAGGCAGGAGGATTCCAAGTTTGAGGTCAGCCTGGGTAACTTAGAAAGATTCTGTCTCAAAATAAAATTAAAAGGGCTGGGGAAGTAGGTCAGTGGTAGAGCGCTTACCTAGCCTGCACAAGGCCCTGGGTGCCATCCTCTGTAACAACAACAATAATAAAAAAGGGCTGGAATTCACACAGCCTACTGTGGCTGAGTTGGGGAGGGGGGCCGCAGGAGGAGAGAAGCCAGGGTTCAGGGAACATAGGAATGTCACGCTACGGAATTTTTGTGAAAGCTGGTGAGATCAGGTTGCATTTTTACTCAAATTCCCTTCACCCTGGGTATTTTCAGTCCTATTCCATCAGTGAAGCCCACTGCAGTCTAAAAAAAGAATCTGAAACACGTGTATCAAGTTGTTAGCATTTATTTTAAAGGGCAGTAGATAAATGACTATGTTATTTTATTTTTCTGTACTTTTAAGGTTTTAAATTTCGGAACTGACAGAGAGTTTTCATGTATCCATATAATAGAGGTTTATGTAATGTTGACAATGAAGATAAAATACATATTTTATCACGGTAAAACGCCTCTGATGTATTTTTGAGATGGAGAACAAACAGCATGTAGAGCATGATTCTGTTTTTGTGACAACAATAAAATAAATCTGGAGAGAAATATACCAAACCACTAAAATGGTGATGTTACTCTTGGAGGGTGAGATCTGGACATGGACATTGAGAATGGGGGCATTTTCATTGTACATTCTGTGCACGCGCCTAGGACCCTAGCTACTTGAAAGAGTGAGGCAGGGGGATTGCTTGATCCCAGGAGTTCAAGGCCAGCATGGACAACACAGGGAGGCCCCGCCTTCTCAAACAATGCCACATTTTAAGGATAACTTTATTTAATTTTATTCTTTGGTGGTGGTGGTGGTGGTTTTGGGTTTTTTTTTTTGGTACCGGGGATCATACTCGGGTCCTTGTGCTTGCGCAGCAGGCAGCGAAACCGAGCTAAATCCCTGGCCCAGTTTTGTTTTTTTGAGATGGGGTCTCGCTATGTAGTTGAGGCTGGCCTTGAACTCACTGTGTAGCCCAGGCTGGCCTGGAACTTGTGGTGATCCTCTTGCCTCAGCCTCCTGAGTGCAGGGATTACAGGCAGGTGCCACCATGCCCAGCTGTTTATTCTTTCGTGGTTCTGGGACTCAAACCCAGGGCCTTGGATATGCTATGTAAGTGCTCTACAAGTCAACCGCATCTCCAGCCTTAGGGTTACTTTATTTTGATACAATTTCAAAGTCATAGAAAAGTTGTAAGAAGAATAAAGGAATGTACGCCGCCTAGACTCACCATTTGCTAATATCTTGCCCCATGCAGCACATATTCGTACAAAGAATATATTACTATTACCTCCGTTTGCAATCCCCGGGGGCCCCTTTTCATTATCTCTCTGGACCTCTGAACTGCTGGGGCCCCTGCGGTCCCTTCCTTCCATCTCTGTCCCTTGGCCTGTGTGGCCTGAGTCTCTCTGCTTCTCGGACTTTCCCTTAGCTTCCTCCTTACAGTTCTCCTTCTCAGCACCCTGGAAGTCCTGAAGTGCACGGCATAGCTGTGTGCATTTTTTCTTGGGTAATGCGTGTTCACTTCCATTTACTGAAACTGTGGTCTGTCTGCTGATGAAGTCCAGATCCGTGTCTCAGCTGCCCTGTCTCCCTTTAGTCTCAGAAGCCTATATCCAAGTGCCTGGTAGAGACATGCCCTTAAGTGGTCTATACACATTCTAGATTCAACGTGTGTCAAAATGCCATCACCTTCCCTCCCCTGTGCTCCCGGGTGCCCTTCCCGGGTCCTCCATCTAAGATAATGGCACACATCTTTCACTCTGACAATGGCAATCAGCTCCTAATTGGTCTCCCTGACTACAGCTTTCCTCCTCATAAATCCACCTCTCACACAATAGTCAGCGTGACAATCCTAAAACGCAAATCTCATCATATCATGCCCCGAGCACACTTGTCAATGACTCCTCATCACCCTCGGATTGCTGACTCCCCAGGGCATCTTGGGGCCCTGTCTGCCTTTGTGCCATGTTCCGTGAGGGCCCAGGTCGCCACATGTTTGCTCGTGCCATTTTCTTGGCTGGAATCTCTTTCTTCCCATGGCTAACTCATCCTTTGCCTCAGAGCTCAGAGGACACCTCCTGAAATGAAAAAAACAAAAGGCAAAGCAGAGACTGACAGTCTCAAAGCTTGACAGAGGCTGACGGTCTCAGGACTTACCCTCCTGCTAAACCCACGAAGGTCACCATGCCTGAAAAGCAAGATAAAAAGGAAAACAAACTCAGAATTAGGGCTTCGACTCTGGAAGGTGACTTCCGCTGAGCCCGCTAGCGAATAAACCTGCCTTTCCTTTCAATTCTCTGGATGCCCTAACACTCTAGACTAGGAGAAGTGCGCCATATGTGTTCTCGGGGCCTTCTTCTCTTTCTCTTTCAGGGCTGGTGTCTTAGTTACTTTTTTCACTGCTGAGACAAAATACCCCACACCCACAGGTTAAAAGACAAAAGGTTTATTTCAGCTCACAGTTGGAAGAGGTTTCGTCCCTGGCAGCTGCCTCCAAGGCCGGGCGCCATGGCAGAGGAGGACCAGTCCATGGCTAACAGGGAGGAGGCAGTGATGTAGCAAAGAGGAACAGCTCCAGCCGCAAGCCTGTCTTCTTTCTGTCCCTTTATATCCCACCCAGTCCACAAACCTATTGATTGGTGCCACTCACACCTAGGGCGGGACACTCTTCCACCTAGGGTTACAGCCCTAATCCCGGCATCACACCCTTAACGCCAGCATCACGCTCTTAATCCATAGTCACACACCCCAATCTAGTCACCCTTGAAACTCCCCGCCTATGACCTCATGAGGCTTTGGGGGGACATCTAGATATAAGCCACAGCAGCTAGGAATTGAACCCAGGGTCTTCATACTGAGCTACATCCCAGCCCTTTGTAAATTTTTGAGACAGGATCTCCCTAAATTGCTAAATTACCCAATTTGGCTTAAATCTGTGATCTTCCTGCCTCAGCCTCTCAGAGTGCTGCCTCCCATACACCACCACTGCATTATTTTTCTTGCGTTTATCTGCACATCGAGCAATTTTCCCTTCTAATTTTCTGTGTGTATCTCCCTGTGCTCTGTATGCCCTGGAAGCATCTATATGCAGTCATTGTACACCTTTACATCCTGGCAGCTCAGCACCATGCCTGGGGTACAGTAGGCATGTAGAGTGCGCATGTGTGATGCACGGCAGCAGGCATTCACTCTGTTTATCTGCCCACTACCCCTTCCTCTGGTGGCACCAAGCTTGATCCATGACTTCTCTTTTTCCACCAGCCCTTGGCTCCTTGGCTCCAGCCCTGCTCTGCCCTTCCACATTCCGTCCTTGAACCCAGGCATGGCCCCGTCTCTTCATTTTAGCTCTTTCCTCTCTCACCTTTGCTGCTTCTTCCCTGCTATGTTACACACCCCCTCCCAATCTTTCCAGATGCTTCTCTCCCACTCTTCTCCCCTGAGGGGCACTCAGGGCAGTTGCAGCCCACTGGGGCCCAGGTGTCTGCAGCAGGACTCTGTAATTACTTTCACAGTGGGACTTAATGACCGTACAGTATTTCCACCTCAGCCCATAGGATTTCAGATTTATGTCACCTCACCACCCCCCTCTCCAGAGAGGCACCTTCACAGCCCTTTGGGGGAGAGGGTCACCTGCTAACAGCTTTTCTGAGACTTGAAAACACAGAAGCCTGGGGTCACTCCTTAGTTCTCCGCGCCCCCTCCACAGTGAGGACACCATGCAGCCTGCATAGCCCGGCCCTTGACAGGTTTAAACTGAGCTTCTGCACTCGAGCAGCCTCGGGGACGGTTGCACCCATTCAGTCACTCGTTACAGATTTACTGAGCTCCCACTAACACCATTCGTTAGGACAAGGGATACAGGCACTGGGTCACAAAGCAGCATGCCCACTCTAAATCCCCAAGAAACTCAAAGTCTAATTAAATCTGGAAACAATTTTAATAAATTAAGAAGGCTTTAGTAGAGGTGAATACATACCAGGGGCTGTGGACACACAGAGAAAGCTCCTGGGCATCCCAGGGTAGGAGGAAGGTTTGACAGAGGTCACGTGGGGGACATGGAAGCTGATGAGGCAGACAAGAGGACAGTCAAGTGGACATTTGTCAGGCTTTTGATTACCCAGAATCTGAGCAGCCTTCTGATTTCAGAGGAATTCCATGGCCCTGAGTCCTGTGGATGAGGGAAGTCTACCCTCTACTGCACATGCACACGGGCAGGTGGGGGTTCGTCTTTCACTCCCCTCATCCAATGAGCATGAGTCTTGGAACCATAGTCCAGCCCATCTGATACCCCCTTTGGGGTATTGGAGGCTCAGAACTTGAGACAGTGACAGAAGGGGCATGGACAGTGGACATTCATTCCCAGAGTGCCCTTGGCCCGAGTCCCAGCGTGCAGCAGCAAGAGTCCGGTCTATGGGAGGTGCGAGTGGTAAGGGGCAGGCCCAGCGGCAATCCCTGAGCAGGATGCTTCCTGCCGCCCAGCATGCCCTTTCCTGACTGTGGGAACTGCTGCCCACCAACTCTTCATGTCAAGCAGAGACCAGCCTTCTAGATGGGGTCTGCAGCGCCTGCTGTGCCAGCCTCTCCACGCCACACCAGGTGTTGTCCCCTGGGCTGGTCCTCAGGCACCTACTGGTCAATCCCAGGGACTGGGCTGCTCGGCTATCAGTGGAAAGAAGTGCCTGTGCATGCAAAGAAAGGTGGCCTCTGCCCTCAGCCCTGGGCCGCATGTGCCCAGAGGGCCTGTTGAATGCAAAGACCCAGCTGCAGAATCTTCCTGCCAGCACAACCTCAAAGGTCGCTTGGCGGAAGCTCCTACTCCAAGTAGGAGCCTCCTTTATGGGAGCCCTGCCAGTCCGGCACCCTGCCTCTGCTTGAAGTCACTACTCCCCAGAGCGGCTGCATCTTGGTGACCTTGAGCAGGGCATTTAGGTGACCTCCTGAAGGTCACACACTACTCAGCGACTGCCCTGGAGTGGAGGTTTGGGGTCTCCCTCGCTGTCCTCTTCCTGCTTCTCAGCCCTCCTCTCTGGGGTTGCCGGCAGGCTGGGTGGAGTGGATGGAGCAGGATGGATGCGGCCCTGCTGGATCCCCCCTCGAATTTCTCATTTTCTCGCCTGCCCGGATTCTGCTGGGCTGGGAGAATGGAGCTGCGGCACGCGGGGGTGGCTGGAACTGTGCGTGTGCACCCGCGTGTGCGCGTACAGCCGCGTGGGAGGGCGTTGGCGCGGGAGCCTCCACGCCCAAGACCGAGCAGCCTGCCCTTGCCAGAGAGCTCGGGCTCTGACACATCGCTCCCACCGCTTAGGCCTCACAAACTTTCCTGGTGTTGACAGGAACAAATCAGAAGACGCAGATAGGCTGTGTGGTTTCCTTGGCAACCTCAAAACAGGGCGGGGGAGGGGAGGGTGTGAACCCGAGAGAGGGAGGGGCGGGACTCCTCCACTCCGCTCGGTTTTGCACACCCCCTCCCCCAGCCCTCAGAATAGCTCAGGATAAAGCCTTGAGCCAGTCCCTGGCCCACGGGGATGGAGGAGGGACGCAGGGCCAGGAAGGGACAGAGGAGCCCCTGGATGAGGGAAAGGAAGACGGGACCAGGACCGGTTCCTGCAGGAATCCGGCTCCCTGCTCGCTAGGGAGACTCATCTCCCTCTATCATCGCCGCTTATTCCGGACCCCTCTCCCAGCCCACGGAGCTCCCTCAAGGCAAACCAGAAGCGCAGATCAGGGTTCTCAGCCTGAGGAGCAGGCCTGGCAGGGAGAGCAGTGCGAGGATCCCCTTCCCCAGCCGCCACCTTGGGACGGCTCCTTTCCTAGAAAGCTGGAGACTGAACCGAGTGGAGGCGGAAGACAGACTGTTCATTAAGAACAAAAGACGTTGATTAGTAATTAGTGAAACTGCTTCCCCCAAGCAAGGTCCCCTCCCCAGTTTGTGTGCTCCCAGCACCTGCCCCAGGAGCTGCTGCCAGGGCTCCAGCGGCACCCACGCCCAGCAGTGCTGGGCAGCTCTGGCCTTCCCAAAGCGCAAGCCTCTGGATGCAGGGAGTCCGGGGCCCTGCCCCTCTTTACCGTGTCTCTAGAATTCCTCTGGTTGAGAATCGGGTTTCAGCAGCAAACAGCCCAGCTGAAGCTAGTCCTGCAACCATACTTCACAGCTGGCCACACTTCCTGCCCTGGCTCAGCCAGACACCAAGGAAGGGGCCCTGCTGGGTTCCTTGTGGGGGCGGTGGGTGTATTCTGGGAGCAGGTTCAAGGCAGGGAAGAGAGCCAAGGGCTGTAGGGCCACACATCTCCCAACTCACCTGACCAGTCAGGATAGAGCCTGGCTCAAGCGCAGCACGGGGTGCCAAGTGCCGGGCACAGGCACTGACCAGCTGTGGTGGGAGGAGAAGGCTTGCTTCTGGCGTCCACGTTCCCCAACCAAACACTGAGACTCAGAGTCTGACAAGCATTGGTGTGTGGGGAGGGACAGCGGGCAGAAGGTTTGCAAAGAGCCATCTGGTTGCCATGACCATGGTCCCTTAGCTTCCTCAGTCCAATTTTCCCTCCTCTGTCCAGGCCTGCCCAGCCTGTACTTCCCAGGTGTGTTGGACAGGATCTCTTCTGCTTTCCGCTTCCAGGGAATCAAGGATTTCAGGGGGCAGTCACTCCGTTTCCTCCCCATCCTCCTCCTCAGTGTGTCACGGCTGGATCTAGGGAGAGTCCATTAGTCCCTCAAACTCCTCCTCAACGTGCTATTGCCCCACCTTCCCTGCCCAAGAGCTTCCAGCATCCTCAGCTCCCTCCACACTGGGCAGTAGGCCGAGGCCTCTGTTAGACCACCATCTCCCTCCCCAGCCCACCCTGGGGGAGAGAGGACAGCTGCCTGTCCCTCCTGGTGATTAAGGGATCAGGGACACCGAGTCCTGAGGGTCTCCAATCTGAGGAGGGATGAAGCAGCCTAGAGAATGTGATAAATTTAAGGTGTTCCAGTAGCTGGCTTAGAGCTGATTGTGAAGAGGATGAAATATCCAGAAGAGGGAAGAGGGTAATGCGGAAGAGGGTGAGTGGGGAATACTCAGGAGACCCAGGCTTCAGGCTTGTTCTCTCTCTCTGTCTCTGTCTCTCTCCTTTTGTTTCCTTTGTCTACTCTGGAATATTTTTCCAAACATCACATAGACATTTACACCCCATTTAAAGGAAGGGGACTTTCCCAATAAAGTGAAGACAATGGATGCAAGGGTGACTTCTCTGTAAGTGGATCATGTTGGGGGTCCTCTGAGGTCCTCAGTTTGAGTGCTGAGACTCAACCTGGTGCTGTCTGCCAGAGAAGCCCAGGGCGCTTTCCGTGGCCAGCAGCCCTGAGGAGCAGGGCTGGTGGGGGGTGCCGTGGTGAGGCAGAGAGAGGTCCATGGGTGGACGCCACTGTCTGGGCTTCATCTGTAGACTCAGAGGAAGTCGTCTTGGGGAGGTCCAGACACCAAGGGTAGGAGCTATGAGCCAGTGTGATGGCAGAGGAGGGCAGTCTGGGTTGCTTTTGGATGTGCTGGGAGGGCATGAGGAAGCTAAGGTTGGGGGTGCTACATAATAGAATCTCTAAGTTTCGAAGATGCTCTTCTGAGAGGCTGTGGAGACATTAAAGTTCGGGCCATTGTCCTAGTCACTTTCTTGTCACTCGGATGAAATAGCGGATATCCTCAACTTACAGGAGGGAAGTTTATTTGGCTCACATTTCAGACCATGATTGGCTGGCTCCAAGCCAGAAATGTCATGGTAGAAGGCGGAGAAAAGTTGCTCATGTTATGGCAGCCAGGAAGCAGAGAGAAAGAAGGGAGGAACTGGAGAGAGAGATGCACCCTTCAGGTTCACCCTCCCATGACTCACCTCTTCCGACCATACCCTCTCCTCCCAACGGCCTCTCAGGTGCTGAGCTCACCAGTGGCTAACTCCACCCCTGAGCATAGCGCCCTACGATGCAATCACTCTCCAAAAGCCCCACCTCTGAGCACATGGGACTTTCCCTGTGTACTCCTGTCAGGTGCTTTGGGGCCAAGGAGACTGGGTATTTTGGGACCTTTCTGGCCAGCTACCTTGTATAATTTTCCCAGGGCCGCTGTTCCAACTTCCACAAATATGGAATTTACGATAATGGAAACATATTCTCTGGAGAAATCAGAAATCAAGGTGTTGGCAGGGTTGGGGGGTTTGGAAGCTCAAAAGGAGAATCAGTCCCTCGCCTCTGCCAGAGCTTCTGAGGTTGCTGCAATCTGTGGCACTCCTGGGCTTACAGAAGCATCAGCCCCATCTCCTCCTCTGTCTTTATACAATGTTCTCCTCTCTTCTTACAGGCACACCAGTCACCGGGTTTAGAGCCCACCCCAAATCCAGGATGGTTTCTTCTTTGAGCTCTTTAATTACACCTGCAAAGGGCGCTCTATTTCCAAATGAGGTCAGAGTCTGAGGCTCCCACTGTGCGTGAACTTGGGGGGACACGGTTTAGCCCACTACATCCCTTAACCCCACGCTTGGCGGGTGGGGGTGAGAGGACCTCTACAAGTTTGACCACCAGTCGCAGGGGCAGGATGTTGAGAGGATGCGTGGGAACCCGATGTTCTAACCCATCTCTCCCAAATCCTAGTTACCCTGCACTTCCTAGAAAGTTCCAAAGAAAAAGTTGTATCCTATTCCCCAAGGATGGGCAGGGATGGCCCTCCTTCTCCCCAAAGAGAGGTGGGTATCTGGAAGATTTCCTTGGAAATAAATGGCCCTCTGGACTGCTTTGCTCGCTGGACTGGTGTCTCCCTTCTGCCTCCTCATCTGCCACTTTCCCAGTGCACAGCATGCAGCCCGCAATGATCCAATTTTGCTGGACAGGGTAGGTATGTCAGAGGCATTTGGGAAGCTGGGATGAAACAAGCCACCTAAACAAATGCACGATTTTGTATTTTCTCTGCGAATCAACTCAGCTGTTAGTCTGTGTACCGCCCTCCGCCCCTCCAGTGCCAGGGCCGGTGACAGGCTCAGCTGCGACTCTGTCCTTGCCTCGAAACCCTTAGGCACCTCTGTTCTCCACAAACTCTGTACAATTACTCCTTAGGGAAGAGAGCACAGGGAAGAGAAGGTGCAGGAGCCTGGCCATCAGTCACGACAATGTGAAGGAATCAGCAATCATTACTGTGATGAACTGCGGTCCTGCTCCTCTCCTAGGTAGTGCCCAGAAGGGAAAAGTCGGGTTTACACAGCAGCCCCTGCTGCACTCATTTCTTCTTGATTTTAAGGAAAAAAGAAGCCAGCGCTGAATTATTAGGGTCCCCCCCGCTTCCTCCTTTCCCTCCTTCCTTTTGTTTTTTCAGAGAACTGGGAGTGGACCCAGGGCCTTGGCACTGAGCTACATCTCCAGCCTTTTTTAGTTTTGTTTATTTTTAATTTTTTCAATTTTTATTTTGAGACAGGGTCTTGCTAAATTGCTACGTTGCCCAAGCTGGACTTGAACTTGCAATCCTCCTGCCCCAAGCTTCCAGAGTGCTGGGATTACAGATGGGCCATACCATGCCCAGGTTAGGATTTGTTCTTTGGAAGAAGAGGGTGGCAAGCAGACAAAGGGGCAGAGAATGCTGTAATTGGAGGGCTGAGCAGCAGCAACACACACGCACGCACGCATGTCTCCGTCTATGGGACAGCTAAGGCTATACAGCTTGAGGTCTGGTGGTAAGAGCCAATCCTCCCCAAGCAGAGCCCAAGGGTGGGTAAAAACATTGGGCCAGCAGCAGGACCTGCGGGAAGAGAGAGTCAGGGGCCAGGGGCATGCCCAGGATCAGTGGCTACGTGGCAGTTAGAGCCAGACCCCAGCTGGGTCCTTTCCAGAGCCACAATTAGGGGAGAGCAACCGCTTAGCATGTGTGAGGCCCTAGGTTTCACTCCAAAAACTACAGACAAGAAGAAGGAGGAGGGGGAGGAGGGGGAGGAAGAGGAGAAGATGAAAGAATTTTATCTAAATACAAATTGCTATTATTTTGGGCCCAGTTCTGAGCACTGAGTTTTGTATATTAACTGATTTAATCCTTAGCACACCATTGCGAGGTAAGGGCAATTATCTGCTTTACTGATTGGACAAATGGAGCTGAGAAAGATTAGTCTTTGCTCAAGATCACACAGTAAGTTGCTGGAGGCTGGATCTGAACTCAGGTTTGCCCCATCTCACCATCAGCGAGTGCGTGCAAGCACCTGGTTGGACAGCCTCCTTTTCTCCCCAGTTACTGGTGGGATTAAGGAACCCCTGGAATTGTAGGGTGAAAAGAGGGGCGATTTAAGGTGAGGAGCAGGAGCCCGCGTGTGGAGGCGATCCATGGAGTTGCGGAAGAGGGAGCCCCATTACCAGTACTGGGCACCCACGTGGGGGTGAGGGGATGGCTGAGTCCTGGAATCAGGAAGTGACGGGCATTGGAAATGAGGTTGGGTGGCCAAGGGGTGGCATTAACTTGGTCCAGGCCCATCTCAAAGTCCCCTGCCCCAGCCCTCTCCATGGAGGGAAAGACCCCGTACCTCTCCTAAGCAACTTCAGGTCTGCCCCTCGGGCGCACAGAGCTCCTCAGGTCCCTTGTCACTGTTCTGCATGAGGCGGTGTTTCATTTCAGGTGATGACTTTCATCCTCTCTCTGCCCTGGCTCCTGTTACTCCTTCATCACAGCTACTCACCTCAGTACATTAAACACCCGACCTTCCAGGCTGCCCTCCACATGCAGATGGAGATAGATATACGTGTTCTTGGAAAAAGCTTCATGACACCGTCACCTAAGATGCATGATTCATGGAAGCGTGTGTTCTTAATTCGTGTAACTGGCAGTGTATGCTGAATCTCGTTGCTTTGTTCACTTGGTGGCAGTTTAAGATCTGCTTGTGGTTTTTTTTGGTACAAGGGATGAACCCAGGACCTTGTGCTTGCTTGTGAGGCAGGCAGTGGAGCCACTGAGCTAAATCCCCAGCCCTGTTCATGTTGTTATGTGGACTTTTTATAGCAGTGTTCCATCACATGCATTACCTCGGTCACTAGCCATTCCATTTCTAGCTTGCTTCCCGCTCCCAGAGTAACGAGGGGCTTCTCATACATATGTAGAGACTGTGGGCTGCATCCCTAGGCCTCTCAGCCTCCCCCAGAGCTGCTTCCTGTATCATGCAGTGAGCACTAAGCTCTGCCTTCTAATTGCTGGTTGTGTCTTCACTTGCCCCTGTCTTGTTCCTCCTGCTACATCCTAAGTGAAATGTGAGACCATGTTGTATTCACACTTGTATTCTTCCCAGGTCCTAATATACATCTTATCCATAGTTGGTGTTTCATAAACTCTTTTTTAATAGACTGAACTGCCATCTCCTTTCCCACTGGAATGCAAATTTCCTGAGAGCAAGACTAACTGTGTCCTATGCATCTTGACTGAGCTCACCATCTGGTACTCTGACCGATTTATCTCCAATCTCACCATAGGCTTTCTAAGACACGTTTCATGACCTTTTCTGACATGAGAAAATAGTACCCTTAAGAGTAAACTGAGCCAGGCGTGGTGGTGCATGCCTGCAATCCAAGCTCTTGGCAGGCTGAGGCAGGATCGTGAGTTTAAGGCCAGCTTGTTTTATATAGCGAGACCTTGTTTCTAAAACCAAAACCAACCAAACCAAACCAAACAGCAAACTAGATTGAACGTTGGGAGATCTGAGTGCTGTCTAACTAGTTTTATGACCTGGAATTTCTCCTCCTAACCTTGGTTCCCCTTTATGTACAATGGGAAGGTTTGGTGGCTTCTTTTGGTAGTCTGAACTGGGGAAGATGAGGAGTGAATGGTAGGGCATTTGGGAGCCTGCGGTCAGCCTGCTTCTCCAGGAGAAGAGGAAGATGAGGGTGGGTCCCACCTAGGTGAGGCCCTGTTCTTTCCCCTTTTGGTCCCGCCCTTATCCCCTCCATTACGTATTACAGTTTGGTTTTATCTATTTCCAGAATGTTCATCATTAAAGACATAGAGTCCCACAGAGGGAGTAGGGCTTTTGGGGGAAGATCTAGAATATCAGTCAAGAGAGAAAGAGGAAATTGGGTGTCGTGGCTCGTGCCTGTAATCCCAGCACGCTGGGAGGCTGAGGCATGAGGGTTGCAAGTTTGAGCCCAGCCTGTGAAACTTAGTGAGACTCTGTCTGAAAGTCAGAGGACTCTGAGATAATCCCCAGTATTGCAGGAGAATAGGGAGGGAGAAGGAAGCACGGCCCAAAAGGGCAGCTTACAGGACTGCAGTAGTAACCCTGGCAATGAGTGGAATGCAAGGATGCATTATTCATGAGCAACCAGGTTGGAGGGCAGAAGACGTAGAGCAGGTCTGCGACCCTTGTCACCTCAGAAACATGGCATCAGGACTGACTGGGGATTCTGCCATTGCCTACCTGAAGATACCTGTTCAGGAAGGGCGAAGGTGCTAGGGGAGGAGATGATATGGACATATGCACTCAGATTACCCCGAGGAAATCAGATGGGATACCAGGAGCAAGTGCAGGACTAGCTGGGCCCACAATCAGGATGCAGGAAAATCACTGCTGGGCGAGGTCTGGGAAGGAGAACCTGGCCTTGCAGCAAGGGTCAGTGGCTCTGGGGAGCCAGCAAGGGAGAGGGGAAGAGTATAAGCAGTGTTGGGGTCTGTGCTAAGCTGTTTGGCTCACCACCAAGAGTCTTAGTTACTTTTCTCTCATTGCTGTGACAGAAAGGGGGAAAGGTTTATTTAGCTCACAGTGTGTAGATGTTTCCAGGACATAATTGGCTGGACCTAAGGCAGGGTGGCATGGCAGAGGGGCATCACAGAGGAGAAACAGATCATGGCGGGCAGAAGACAGCAAAAGCAAGCAAACAAACAAGAAGACAAACCTCTTTCGGTCCTTCAAATTGTATCCAGGCTACTGGGATTAGAGCAGTGCCAAACCAATCAGTGGACTGATTTAATAATCACACACCCTTAATCCCAGCATCACACACTCTAGATTCAGCCACCTCTGAAAAGCTAACTATGAATTCATGAGGCTTTTCGGGGACATCTAAACACAAACCATAACACCAAGAGATGCTGGGAGCTCAGTGCTGAGGGGCTGGTTAGGTTGAGAGGTGATCAGGGTTGAAGACACACCAGGAGCCCCAGGAGGAAGCCACCAGCCAAGAGGTGAGGGCTGGACTGGCTGACCATCACTTCTGCTGTATTCTACTGGCTAAAACACTCACAGAATTTCCAGGGAGCTGCAATAGGTCCCACTTCTCAGTGGACCAATGGTCAAAGAGCTCTTGCTTGTCTTTATTCTCCCAGGCATGCTACTATAAAATCCTGCTCAGAGGATTCCCTCCCCTCTCCCCTCTCACCAGCTGCTGGCCTGCAGCCTCCACATTCCTCTGTCACAGGCATAAGCCTTCCTCTGGTCCTCGCTGCTGAGCTTCTGGTCCAAACATGGTTATTCCCCTTCCAGAATCCACAGCCAGTTCTCCTGCTCTCTGCCCTGACAGGGCCATCTGGACCCTTCTCTAGCATGACTTTCACCTTTGAAAAGCTTCTCCCTGTCCCTGTAACAGAACCAGCTCTTTTCTATTCTCTCTCTGTCTCTCTCTTTCAGGGCTGGGGATGGAACCCAGGGCTTCACATGCTGGTCAAATGCTCTCCCACTGCACTGCACCCCAGCCCTCAGAACCAGTTTTCTCCTTGCACTTTGCAACAGCAGCTGCTGCCTCTCGATGAAGAGGGCTCAGCTTTCTCTTTGCTCCCTACCACAACTTCCAGACTATTCTCAAAACAGGCTTATTTAAAGTTGAATGATCTCATTAAAGTCTCTCAATCCAAGTGGAAGCCGAGAAGAGATAGTTAATTAGCCAAGAATGTTTATTGATTGGAATGCCCAGTCCAGTGGGAAGCCAAGCATGAGGATGCATTGTGAGACTGCTCTAATTTGGATCCTGAATGTCCTCCAAAGGCCGGGGTATTGAATGCCTGATTCCCCAGGCTGTGGCTCTATTACCGGTGGTGGAACCTTCAGGAAGTAGGGCTTAATGGAAGGAAGTTAGGTCACTAGGGGCGTGGCTTTGAAGGGGGCAATTGGGGCCCCAGCCCCTCCTCTTCTCTTTGCATCCTGGTCTCCAAGAAGCAAGCAATTTCCTATATCATGCGCTCCCACCATGAGGTACTGCCTCACCACAGGCCTAAAAGTGACCTCCAAAACCATGAGCCAAAATAAATCTTTTCTCCTTAGTAGTTGTTTATCTCAGGTATTGTGTCACAGTAACAGAAAGCTGATTATCACAGTGGCCATCAGATAAGAACAGGGCACTAGACAACAACAGCCAGCCAGTCCTGGAGCACAGAGACAAGTCGCATTTGTGTCCTTAGAGCCCAACACAATAATACTCAACGAATGTTAAATGCAGGAGTGAATGAATGAATGGTCCCATGTTTATCATGGATATAAAATTACTTCCAGAAAGCCAACCTCTCCTGGTTTAGATGAACTGTAGTTCACATGAGTCATGCAGACGCCTCCAGAGGGCTTTTGGGATCAAGAATTAAAACTCTTCTTTAAAAATTTTTGCCATCTGGCCGCCAGCCGATGCAGGCTTTTCTCATCCCAGATGATGATCCTCCTAACTCCAGGACTCTACGTGACCTCAGCTCTGACTCACAGTCCCAGTCCACACTGCTCACAATCTCGGTAATTCAATATTCCTGCGAAGCTTTCTTTTCAGGGCTCTTGATCTAACAATTCTTGACCTCAGCCAGCTGTTGCTCCCCTCCAGCCTTGCTCTCCAGATTATTTTTAGACCATACGCTGTCGAATCAGGTGCCCCCTCCCCTACCATGCATGCTCCAGCTGGCCGGGCCTCATCCCGCCCACACGCCCCAGTCCAGCTGTAACCCGGCCCCCTTCTCTCAGCTTGTACCGATTCAGTCCTTTCCTCCAAGTCACAGACTCTTAGCTGTCAGGTCTTCCTCGACTTCTGGTTATGGGAGTCAGGCTTCACCTTCTCTAGTTTCGCGTAAGTTTTCATGGAGAGGATGCTGCGCCTCGCTCACTTCCGGTCACACCCTTTCACCCCAGCTCCTCGCACAGGAAAGGGACCTGAGTCATTGCTTCCTCACAGGCTTCCGTCTTGGAAGGAATCCTCCCTCTTCTCTGTCATCCAACAGGGGTTGTGAATAATGGGGCCCTGCCCTCACCTCCACAGAGCCGCTCGCTCAGAGCAGCAGATGAGGCTGGCTGGGGGGAATACTCCAGACCCTGGAATCAGAGGTGGCCTCGGAGTAGGCACACAACTACGCACAACTAGTCAGGGTCTGCTTGGAGAGTCGCCGCACCTCCAGGCAGAGAAGGGCCTCAGTTCCTCTGAGTCTGGGAGTTCTAAGGACGGTGTAACTTGGACTGGTCTGTGCTCATAATGGAGGAGGCTCTCCGCTCTTGGAGAGAACAAGTCCTACCTCAAGAGAAGCAGAGACAGAAATGAGCACGGTGGCACACGCCTGTGACCCCAGCTTTTCGGAGCTGAGGTGGGAGGATTGCAAGTTTTAGACCAGTCTGGGCGATTAACCAAGACTCCCATTTCAAAATAAAAATTTAAAAAGGGGAGGCTGGGAGTGTAGCTCAGGCTTCCCTGGGTTTACTCCCCAGTTGTCTTAGTTACTTTTCTCTCACTGCTGAGACAAAATACTCAATGCTCAAAGTTAAAAGGGAAAGGGTTTATTTAGCTCACGGTTTGTAGCGGTTCCGGTCCGTAATTGGCTGGCTTCAAGGCAGGGTGGCACATGGCAGGGAGGCATCACAGAGGAGAAATGGTTCATGGCACCCACAGGGTTTGAAAAGCAACAAAGGAGGCTTAACAACATCTTTCTCCCCCTTTTATCTTATTCAGACCACCAGGGTTAGGGCGGTGCCAAACTAGTTTAGCAATCAGGTGTCCTTAATCCCAGCATCACACACTCTAGATTCAGCCACCTCTGATCACATGAGGCTTTGCGGGGGGACATCTAGACACAAACCATAACACCAGGAAAAAATGGAGAGATGAGGCAGAGATATTCTATTCTAGTTGTTTCACAGATGAGGAAGCAGAATACTGGGAAATTAATCAACTCACCTAAAATCATCCTCGTAAGTGGGTGGAAGAGCTAGGATTTGAACCCAGGCTGTGTGATTCCAAACCAGTCAAGCTCTGCTGCCTTATGTATATATGAGTCAAGATGAACATAAAAGAAAGAGAGATGGACTTACACATTTATGAGCAAGTATGAGAGTTGACAGCATCCTTGTGATATAGGGGAAATAAATATAACTCCGAACCTGCTAGAGGCTGGATACACCAAGTTTGTGTTCCCCAAAATCGAACAATGAATTCTAAGGAACAATGAAGGTTAAGAGTAGGAAAACTTTATTGAGAGAGAGAGAGAGAGAGAGAGAGAGAGATCGAGAGACCGAGAGAGAGCTCTCCTCTCAGAGAGACAGGAGAGGACCCAACAGTGGGCTGCCAATGAGCCCACTTGTCTTTTTTTTTACATCTTTTTTTTTTTTTTTTTTGGTATCAGGGATCGAACTCAGGTCCTTGCCTTTGCGCAGCAGGCGGCGAAACCACTGAGCTAAATCCATGGCCCTGAGCCCAGTTCTCAAAGGAAGTTTTATAGAGCAAAATCACGATGTGGGTCAAAACTATGATCAACCAATAAGATTACAAGTCTAGCCGGTTAGGTAATATGGATCCAATGGGGAAGCAGGTCATGTAGCAAGGACCTTCTTTAGGAAGTGATGGATCAGGAGTCTTCAGGTCATCCATCTGGGTGACTGACGTCTATCTAGACTTTATTGGACCAGGTGATACCAGTTATCTTACCCTTTGGGGAGTCATGTAGGCCTGGTCATGCCGTCTTTATCTTGAGGCCTGGCCTTCAATAGATGCACCTCTGGCCACAGTTGTGATGTGTTCTCATCCCCTGCACTGACTCCCTCGAGGGCCTAGCCCTGTCTGATTGCCTAGAATATTGCTACCTAACTTAGTTATCTATACTACTTGGAGCTCCTGAATCTAGCTGTGCCTGGAGCCAGCTGACTCATGGCTTCAATACATTCCCTTTTGGAGCTTAAAATAGTTTGTGTATCAGTCACTTTTGACCTCCTGGGTTCATTGTGGAATAGACAGGGCCCTGTTATTTCTGGGTTTGCATCTTGGCATTTCCCTTTACTTAGCACCTAAGCTTGGACAAACTGCTTGACCTCTCAGGCCCCTGGAGGTAAATGACTTCTCCTCTCAGGGCCAAGGCACTGGGACTGGGACTGAGATTACACGGAAATGCACTTAACACTCTGCTAATACAATTGAAGAACTCAATAATTGTTAGAGCTTGGGCTTTCCTTTCCCTGTGTGGAGTAGCTGTTCAATAAGCATTTGCTGAATTGAATTAAACCCTCAAGAGGCTGCAGGACGTTGCCCAAGTTTGAAAGCAGCTGGATGAAGCTCCCAGTCACCAAAAAGGGTGGCTTCTCAGCCCTCAGGGCCATCTCACTCTATTTGGCCCTGGGCGGGGGATTTAGCTCAGTGGTTCTGCTACCTGCCTCGAAAGTACAAGGTCCCGAATTCGATCCCCAGTACCAAAAAAGCCAAAACCAAAACTATATTTGGCCTTAAGGGGGGGGAGGGGAGGACGTAGCTCAGTGGCACTGTGCCTGCCTTGGAAGCATAAGGTCCTGAGTTTGATCCCTGGTACCAGGACAAAAAAACACAACAAAACAAAAGAGCATCTGCCCTTCTGTTTCTCCCAGCCTTCTCCTGGCTGGCTTCCAGATCTCTCCAACAGAGCAAATGGTGTCTGTGGCAGGTACCGCAGAGGTGGTGGCCTGAATCCCTCTGTCTGTCTTTCCTCCTCCTTCCCGTTTCCATGCACATCCACCCACTCACCAGGTCCTACCGACTCGCCTTGTAGGTTTCTCTGAGACTCATCCTCTCTTCCTCTCAGAGCCACATGGCCCTTCCGGAGGTCTGAGGCAGCGCCCTTGGCTGGCCTCCACCCAGAATGGCCAGAAACACCCACGTTTAGGTGACCAAACTCCCTTCCCTTAAAACTGCCTCCAGGATAATGGGAGAGCTCTTGGCAGACACCCAAGGCTCTCCTGGGCTGCCTGCCTCTGCCTGGACAGCCAGGCTACTTTCTGCCCTGCTCCTCTGCCTCCACACCCTGGGTGACTCCTTCCCTCCCTTCCCCGACCTCTTACTCATCCTTTAAGACTGTGCATCTGAGACTCTCTTCTGAAAATATTCATTGAGTTCCCACCCCTACTCCCGGGCCAAGGGCTCCTCCTGGGTGTGTTTCCACAGCTCGGTACCCAGTTCTGTCTTTTCTATGTCGACAGGATCATTTCATGAACCCGCTGTGAGGTCTTGCTCATGTTCAGGACCCTCGGACCCAGCAGCAGCACCTGGCACCCTGGAGGCTCCCACCTGCAGACATTACGAAAGCTCTCCCTGAAAGGAACAGAGAGGAGAAAGGAGAACTGCTTTCCTTTTTTTGTTGTTGTTTGTCTCCAGATTCAACTCCTGATTCTCATTTAGTCCCTTGCTTGGTTTTCTTTCTCCCTAGATTGAGGCCAGTGGGCTTCTCTTAAAGGCAAATACAGCAGGCTCAGGACTCAATTACTGGGGACAAAGGGGGCATTTTCTCACCTTCTAAAGTGGGGAGAGGTCTCATTTCCTGGCTTTACAAGGTGAGAAAACTCCACCAGCGGTGGGAAAGGCGAAGAGGATTTGCTCCGGATCCGGATCCCGCGTGGTTGTAGGATCGCTTGTGTCATCGCGTAATTCTCCATACAGCTTTGCATGCATGATACATGAAGAGGTAACCTTTGGCTACCTCAAAATAGCCCCCATCTCCGTGTTTAAAAGGATGAAGTTATTTCATTACAACTAAATATAGTCAGGGAGTCTGCACGGATGCATAACTTAGGCAAATACATGCAAATCCCTTGCAGACTAGGGCATCCCCATCCCATCCGGAGTTACCAAGTCCCAGGCCTCTAGCCTCCTCCTGCCCCCTGCTGCTGCCCTTGGGCCCCAGACTCTCCGTGAGCCGGTGGGCTTCGAGCCTAGCCGGAACCCTGGGCAGGAGGAGGCGGGACCGGAGGCCGTGGGCAGGACTTCGTGGGAGGTCGCGCTGGGCGGGAGTCCAGCTGCTCCAGGCGTCGCGGGAGTTTCATTCCAATACAATTCTCATTTTTACCCCCTCTCCGATCTGTTTCTCATTAAAAAGAGATGCGTTCTCCTTTCGGCCTTACCTCCTGCCTTGCTTCCTGAGCTCTGCCTGGCCCAGCTGGGGAACCGGGCTGCATCTGCTTTTGCTTAAGGAAGGCACAGACTAATTCAAACCCCAGAAGGCGGGAGGCATCGTGGCCCGTGCCTCCCACCCGCCTCCGCCTTTCTCCCCGGGTGGAAAATTTGGCCTCAGCCTGCCCTTGTGACTGGAAAAAGCAGGGTCAGCTCGTCAAAGCAGAACAGGGTTGCTAGCTAGCGTTCCTCTTTCGGAGGGTTATTAGGAAGGCGCGGCTGCGCAGGGGGTTACTCTAACCCGGCCCCGGCCGGCCCCAGCCAGCCCTGTGGGAGGCGGGGTTCTGTGGCAGGTGCCAGGGCCAGGGGGGCTTTGTTAGAGACTGGGGCGCAGGGGTAGCCATACGAGGGATGCAAAGTGACTTCCACTCTTTTTCTTTTTGCTTTCTGCAGTTCTGAGGGTTGAACCCAGGGCCTTCCAACTGATCTATATCCCCACTCCTTTTTATTTTTTATTTTGAGCAAAGATCTTGTTAAGTTGCCAGGCAGAGTGCTGGGATTTCAGGCGAGCAGCACTGCACGCAGCTGGGCCAAGCCCTCTGCTCCCTCTTCCCTGTCCCTCCTGCTCCCTGGTGGTGCAGAGAGGAGGCAGCAGGCAGGTAGCCGTGAGTAGGAGGACCCCGTCCCTGTCCTGACTGCCGGGGCTAGCCAGGAGCCTTGGGGACAAAACGCGGCTCGCTCGCTCGCTCTTGCATTACCCGAGATTGAACCCACAGCCTCTGAAACAAGACTTTTTTGTTCGTTTGTTTGTTTATTTATTTACAATTTGGGGGGTGTTGTTGAGACTGGCTCTCGCTATTTAGTTCAGGCTGGCCTTGACCTCACTATGTAGCCCAAGTTACCCCTGAACTCTTGGCAATCCTCCTGCCTCAGCTTCCCAAGTACTTGGATTACAGTGTTCTCCATCATGCCTGGCTTTGGTTTTTTATTTTAAAACAGAGTCTTACTAAACTGCTAAATTGCCCAGGCTGGGCTTGAACTTTTGATCCTCCTGCCTCAGCCTCCTGAGTGCTGGGGTTACAGGCGTCCGATACCATGCCCAACAGTGGCTGTCTCTTTCTAAGGGGTGGTGGGCACACATCCTAGTCTTGGTTGCTCTTTTGAGAATCTGGATTCTCCAGAAGTTGGTGGGGCTAAGGGTCTGGCCTAGAAGGCTACACGGCGGGGAGGAATAGAAAGAAGGAGAACGGAGAGCAGTCAGCTGAACTGGGGGCCAGAGAGGGTCAGGGGTGAAGAGAAAAAGGTTAAATCTCAGTGGCCTTTTAAAAAGCTGAGCCAGGAAGAGGGAGATAGGAGGCTTTCGGCAGTCTCTGCTCCCACTGGGGTGCTGTGCGTGGTCTCCCAGCTGCTGCAGGCTGTGCCACGTTTCTGGGCCACCTTCAGAGAACCAGCAGCTTGCAGGAAGTCACTGTGAGGCCTGGGCTTTGCATGCAGGCAGACAACAGCAAGAGTATGGCAGAGATGCTTATGATGAGCATCTGGTCCTCCTTCTTTTAATCATAAAACTCAGAGTCTCAGGGAGACGCTTGGGTTCTCCAATTAAGACTACACTTCCCAGAGTCCTGTGCAACTAGCTGTGGCCTTGCGATGACTTTTCAGCCAGTGGGAATGAGGGGATGTTTACCCCTTGCAGGCAGCACACTTGGGGAAGGCATTGCTCTACTTCACTCTGTCTCCTTCTCACCGAGTAGACTGGGGATGTGAGGGCAGGAGCTGAAGCAGCCATCTCAGACCTCACGATGGAAGCCACTTGTTGGAGATGGGAAAGTTCAAGATGGGGTGATTCTGGGCCTCTGGTACCGTGAAAGTGCCAAAGTTAGTTTTGGGCTGCTCACACGAGGCCCATTACTGAGAGGGAATACACTTCTCTCTTGTTTGAGCCACTATTACTATGGCTTTTGGTGCAACAACTGAATGTGTAACTAAACAGAGCAAATAACCTATCCAGCAGTCACAGACATCTTAGCGTGTGTCAGTGCTGTTCTGAGTGCTTTCCATGTGGCACTGAAGTTGACCTTCACCACAGCCTAAAGTGTTGGCAAGCAGGATGGCTGTCCTGACTCAGCTCCATCTCTTTTGTCACTGTCCTCAGCCAGAGCCAGTTCAGGGTGTTGGGGCCAAGACGAGGTCTCCATCCTCGAGACCCTCATCATCTCTGCCACATACCAGGTGACGATGATGTGCACATGTATCAGCCTGCTCAGAGTAAGACACAGCATGCGCTTGATTCTACAGGAAGGTAAAGCAGTGCGGTGTGGAGCAGCAGGGGCCATCACTTCCTGGTGGCTGTGGCAGCAGGTGCTTTGCAGCAGTCTATATACCAGCTCAACCTCCTTCCTTCCTCCCCACTTGGGAAGGCCAGCTGCAGTTTAAGGAAGTCAGGGGGGGATTGCTGAGGATAGAGTCTTGGATTTGCTCTGATTTACTCTCTAAAAGTGGGATTTCTCCACAAATGTTTTGAGCATTATTAGTAACACATCTCTTTCTTCACCCTCATACCTGAGTGTGGTTGGCCTCGTTGTCATGGTATCACTAGGGAGAATTGCTCAGGGATTGGACAAGCCTCCAGCTGGGCAGCTTTCCCTCCATGGTCTGCAGAACCACACAGGGCGAGGACATCTGAGTGCCAGCTCCTCACTGTGGACAGAGCATGCGACCTCATCGGAACGGATGTCTGCCGCCTTTGCTTCCACAAGCATCCCCTAGCCTTGGCTATTTATAGCACCTTGCTTCCCCCGCAGGGAGATGCCTACTGCCTGTTCTATGGGAATCAATGTCCTGTGACCAAATCCAGACCACAGTATCTCTCCTAGGATCTCAGTGTGGTAGCACAGGCAACAAGTCAGATGGCCGTGGGCTGAGGTGTAGCTCAGTGGTGGAGCACTTGCCTGGTGTGCACTAGGCCCTGGGTTTCATCCCTAGCACCAAAAACAAAAACAAACAAACAAAAAAGGATAGCAGTTAGGACTGAGTTGTCTTGACCTATGAATTCTTACTATTCTGAATTTTGAGCAGGATTTATATAATTAATAAATTAGGCATCTTGGAAGGCTGATGCAGGTGGATTGCAAGTTCTAGGCCAGTCTGAGCAACTTAGGCCCTGTCTCAAAATTAAAAAAAAAAAAAAAAAAGGGTGGGTGGGGGAAAGCTGGTGATGTATCACAGTGCAAAGGCCTTGCATTTAATCCCCCCTACCACCAAACAAACAAACAAATATTATGGGCTGTTCAAGGTTATCCCTCAAATGCTGTTACTCTGTCTTGCACTTCAATACATGTTCTTGATTTTCCCACTGCTAGCAGGCAGGAAACTGTATTTCACTTGCATGCAGTGCATGCCCTGGAGTCCTGTCCTCCCCAGCATAGTTGCCCTGATCTCCTTTTCATTCTGAGTAATCAGAGAAGCCGTACTGTACTTCACCTTTGAGGCAGACTTCTGCTGATTTTCCTGTTGTTACTTAAGTTAGTCCTAGTCAATTTCTGAGGGTTACACCCAAGGAACCTACCTGGAAAACTTAGCTATTCTCCTGCCATCCAGGAACCAGACCTGTTCCTCTCACCCTTAGTGCCTAATTTAGTAAATAAAAACTCAGGACCCCAGCCACATCTGAATTTCAGATGAACACAGATGAATTCTTTTTTAGTATGACTATGTCCCATGCAACAACCGCACATCCTACATTGCATCTGGCAACCCTGCTTAGGGAAGAAAATGTTGTCCATCCCTTGGGCTTGACCAAAAGGTACTAGTTGTCCTTTGATCTGTTCCTCCTTATCCCCCACCCCAAGTTCATGGCTTCTTTAGGAGGGGGCGGATTATTTACTAGATGGTTGACCCAAAGGTAGGCACCAGACACAACACAGACCAACCAATGCAGCGCTCTAGGATTTTTTTTTTCAAACAGGAAGGAGAATTAAGTGCTCTGAGGTGTTGGAGTCTCAAACACCGAACTCAGGAAACACTGGTAGCCTGGGTTTCTAGTATGTGGATAAGACTCCTTCCTCTTTCTCCTCCTCCTCCTCTTCTTCCTCCCCCTGTTCCTGTTCCTTTTCCTCCTCCTTTTTTATCCTCCCTCCTCTTTTTCTTCTTTGTGTTACTGGGGATTGAACCCAGGGCCTTCACACTCCCTGCTCTTTTTAATCTTTCATTTTGAGACAGGGTCTCATTAAGATGCTAAATTACCCAGGCCGAGCTTGAATTTTCTATCCTCCTGCCTCAGCCTCCCAGAGTGCTGGGATTACAGGCGTGAGCCATCATACTTGGCAAGACTCATCTTTATTGAAGAAGAATGAATTAGATGTGCAAATAGAAGCAGAGAGGAGAAAGGGAGACAATTCTGAAGGCATTCAAGTCTCTAATTCTAGTTCTTCTTGAGACTTCCGAGCCTTTGCCATATTTTCATTATTTACGCTTTCTTATCTTCCATGAACTATCAAGTATTTTTTTGCTCAAAGGTTGAAACCAAATTAATACAAGTTGCAACCCTTACTTCATTGTGCTAATGTAAGCCATTCTGTTCCTTTCTTCCCAAAGAGTGAACATCTTGGCTTCCCCGGGACCTCATCCAGCCACTGGCATCGAGTAGGCACTCAATTACATTTTAAATACATTAATGATGACTTGGTAGGCTTGGTGAGCAGCTGTGTAACCCAGATTTAACTTATTCCATTTCTTGAGAGAAATGCACCAGATACCAAGAACGGTTCTCCCCAGGTCACTGAAATTCAGCTCATCTCCCACCCGACAGCCGCCCTGGGTTATGTGTTTTTGCTCAGGGGGGCGCTCAGGATCGTGGTTGCTAGAACAACCTGGCTTTAAGAGGTTGCCTCCTTGCACTGCAGTTGTTTTGATTCCTTTCTAGGCAGAGAAGAATGGAGCAAGAGCAGGTCTAGTTGGGTCCTTCCACAGAGGCTAGGACAGCTCTGGATGGCAGGAAGGAAGTATTCCAGCTCGGTCAGCCAGGGCACTGCTGTCAAGAAGGGTGGAGCTCCCGGAACTCCAGACCAGGGCTCTGTGCCATCCCTGCCTGTCCGGCTGCACTGTGGCCCTCCAAGTGCCATCACCCTGCCTCCATGTGCTCAAAACCTGGAAATACCACAGGCCAGCACTTGCAAGCAAGGCTCTCGCTGCTCAGGAAGGAGGAGTCAGCTTTCAGCTTCAGCGCTGGCCAGTCTGGAAGGAAGGGGGCAGCAAGTGCCTGTGTCCCTAGAGAGAGGTGGTCCTGTGTCCCAGAGGGTGCAGGGAGTCAGCTCTCCCTCTCTGCTGGTGGGAGAACAAACTCCTGTTCCCTGCTGCATTCCAGGAACCTGATCAGCCCTAAATTATTTGTGTCAACCATTTGAGTCGAAGGAGAATTGTGGAACTGGGAGAATTTGTTTGTATTTTCACAACTGATAATGCTCTTTTTTGTCAGGCCAATTTGCGAATACAAAAGGATGGTCTAACATTCAATTATGGAGAGAGAAAACACAAAGAGTAAACGAAGGCTTTGCAACATCAAAGTGAGTATTATCCCTGGCAAAATGGAAAGAGATGAAGGCCAGAGGCCTGCTGAGAGGGTTCTGTTAATAACGGGGCTGTCAGCGCATCCGAGGCCCCTTCTGTGCTTCTGAAGACTTTAGGCTGTTTCCTACATTTTTTCTGTTTTCTGTCTTCTGATCATATTTCCGTACCCACTGGGTTTGTTTCCGTGGTGCTCACTACATCTGCATGTGGGTTTCTGGAACAATGGTGAGCAAGCCTCACTGTGAATGGAAAGTGAATGCAGAGTGGCCTTCTCCCTGGAGTGCCTGCTGGGAACCCTCCCCGTCACAGTGTGTCTTCCAATCTCTGTTCCCTGGTAGGCTAAACTGAGCATTTGCTGGCTGACTGACCTACAAATAAAATCAGTATCATGTCCCTATTGTCAACCATGTGACAATGGTTATGCCAAGGGCCTCAGATATTCTATGCATCCCATTAGGAGATGTTATTCTTCCCATTTGACAGATACAGAAACTGAGTCCCAGTGAGATGAAGTAACTTGACTGATGTCACACAGCTGGTAAGTAGCTGAGCCAGGGCTGGACCAAAACTTTTCTGACTTGAGAATCTGAGTTTGTATTGAGGTGGAAGAGAAGAAATAAAGATAGGTAAAAAGGAGACAAGGGAACCCAATTTTTTTTTTTTTTGGTACCGGCGATCGAACTCAGGTCCCTGTGCTTGCGCAGCAGGCCGCAAAACCACTGAGCTAAATCCCCGGCCCCTGGAGCCCAATTTTTAAATCTTTCCTTTTCTTTGTTTTCTTGTCTTTTCTTTTCTTTTTTTTTTTTTTCTGGCTTTTTGAGACAAGTTCTCACTATTTAGTCCAGGCTGGCCTTAAACTCTCTATGTATTCAGGCAGACGTCAAATTCATGATCCTCCTGCCTCAGCCACCTGACTGTGAAGATTGCAGTTATGTGCCGCCATATCCAGCTTTTTGTCTTCCATATTACCTTAAAACTTTGGATCAGATTCACGCTCAGCTCTGCATGTAAGCGTGTTAATCACTGAAGGAGTGTCTGTATCACCAGGTTTATTAGACCTAAATTTACCTGGTTTATCTCATCCCTACTTAAGACTGAGGACACTAAGACAAGTGTACTGTAACTAGAATAATGTTTAGGGCTTGTGGGGAAATCCCACTATTAGTGATGCCTAGAAGTGTGCAAACCTCCAGTCACTTCGGACTCCAGGAAAAGCAGAGGTGACGCTGTTGCAGATGACCCCCTGAGGAGAAGACCACACCTCCCAAGCAGAAATGATTACCTCAGGGGAACGGAGCTGCAAGCCATAACACCCGAGCTGAGGAAAGAATCCTGACTGCACTCCATCTTGGCCAACCCAGACCTGGCCTTGCTGTTTGGTGAGAGAGCCAGTCCAAACCCCTGCGCCAGAGTGAGTCCCTCTGGCTGCTAAGCTGGAATCCTTTCCTGTTCTCCCTTACTTTCTAGCTCTGCCCAGTACATCTGCCCGCATCTCCCCCTGACGAGTCCTAAAATTCTTCATCTGTGACAAAAGTCACGAACCTACTTGGTTGGCACAGCTGAGGTCTCTAGCTCCTATTTGAGGACCTCCTCAGACCCCGTTTGGTGACAGTATGACTGGTTTCTCTCTCCGGTCCACTTCCCCAAGCTGTTTATGTCACCCTCATCCTCGAGCCATTTCACGGTCTGTCTCCTCCAGTGCAGCCGGGCTCAGCTTCAGGCATCGGCTAGGCCCTGAAACTGTACACATCATCTCTGCACGCAGGGTTCTGGGAAGCGGCACCATGATTTTCACCGCATTTTCTACTTGTTAAGATTCTGAGTGTTGCCGGCTCTTTCCAAGGAGCCCAGGCTTCGTGTTTTAGGGCAGAGGCTCCCAGTCACCACTGTGTAGTATCTCATGGTGAAGGGTGGAGCTTGTCAACATGCGAGTGCCCTGTGGCATCCCACTGACTCATTTAGGAGATTGTCAGCCAGATGGGGAGTTTGTGTTTTCTTTTGACAGAGTCTTCCTATGTAATTCAGGCTGGCCTTGAAAACTCACTATGTAACTCAGACTGGCCTTGAACTCATAATCCTGCCTTAGCCTTCAGTTGTGTGTCACCACGGCCAGTTGGGACTATGTATTTTAATGTGCTCCTCGGCTGATTATAACCCAGGATCTGACACACACACCTCCCCAGGAGAAAGCATTCCTCTGTAGTCAATGCTGTCGCCCAGTAAGCCTGGACTTCGCTCACCCTTTGACTGTACAGACTCTTTGGAAAGGAACCAAGACTTTGCAACTCTCTCTACAACGAACACACGAGCCTCTTAGTGAGTGTCAGGGCTGTGCCCCCATGGACAGAGGAGATCCAGAGAATGAGGACAAATCAATGGGAGTTGCAACGAAGTCCTCTAATGGAGATGCTCAAAGTGTTAGATGCTCCATGACTGTGGGTCATTTTTCTGCCTTGCTTAAGCTGACCTAACCACTTCTGTCTCTTTTCATAGACCTATCGAGACGCTGGTGGGATGTGAAAGCCAAGGCCATTGTCACTGCACTTTGGGACCAGACATGGCCACTGTGGCCATCAGACTCATGAGGGCTCAATCAAATCGTCTCTCAAGAAGGGGAAATGGGTGGCGCAGAGCACCTCCTGCCTGGGACCGGAAGTTCCGGGACTTCAGGTCCGAGACACTTTGCTCAGGTTTACAAGCAAATGGAATAGGTGAGTCTGTGGGGAAGTAGGATCGGGAGAGAGGCAGAGAGGTTGTCAGTTCCCGTCCCTCTCAGCTCAGCTGTGTTTCCTGTTCGTGGTGTTATGAAAACACCTCTGTAATCTTTCAATAAATCCCTCTTTTACTAAACAAGCTCAAAGGAAATTTATTTCTTGCAATCAAATGATTCTTTACATAGTGCATCCCAAAGGTTTCTACTGCAGATAGAATTTACGAATCCCAGCTTAGCGCAAGCTTGCATAACCGCCCAGTTCCCTCACACTTTCCTCACACTTCTGTTGTTCTGTAACAGGACAGCCCCTTCTAGAAGTTTCCCCGGCAGGGTTCCTTTCACCTTCCTCTCCTAATCTTTCATGGTCCCCTTCCTTTTACCCAGGATTCCAAACTCACCTGAAAAGCTAATTCTTAGGAGGGGCCTCACCGGAATGCTAATGCTCATAACTAGCTGCAGGAGGTTGAAATAATGCATATGCCCTTGGTGGTGAAGACTGCAGGCTTCCTTCCCTGGTAAGAATCCTCTATACCTGCCGGGGATTTAGCTCAGTGGCAATGTGCCTGCCTTGCAAGTGCAAGGTCCTGAGTTCGATCCCTGGTACCAAAAAAAATAATCCTCTATACCTTGCCACACTCCCAGCCTGAGAAGCAGAAGCCTAGAGGAGTAGGCCCCTCTGACTTCTTCAAGGTCAGCCTTGAATACACAGATTCCTTACTACCAACATTTGTGTCCCAAATATTGGTTCCCAAGTGGTGGCAGCCTAGACATTTGACTCCATCTGGAAAAACACCAGATTTGGGGCGTTTTGCCGTACTGAGACGTAACATAGTATAAGGAAGCTGGATGTGGTGGTGCACACCTGTAATCCTAGTTCCTGGAGAGCCTGGGGCAGGGGGGTTGCAAATTTGACATCAGCCTGGGCAATTTAGCAAGACTGTGTCTCACAAAATGAAAAGCTGGGGATATAGCTCAGTGTAAGGGCTCTGTGTTCACTCCCCAGTAATCCCAAGAAAAAGAAGCATAAGGAAGAGGGTTTGTAATCGGGACCAAAAGTGAAAATGTGGGTGGGCTGTGGAGTTGGGGCAGCCCATGGGGGCATGGTGAGGTGGAGTAGGAAGTAGATTTCCTCTGTCCAGGAAAAGTAACCAGTGGCTGAGACCCCCTCAGCCGCCTGGGTCCCAGACACGATGACTTTTGTTGCTGAGCCTTGTGGGATGCATAGCTACAGAACACTGGGCTAGCTGGCCCTGCTGATATTTTTCCTGCAGCCTTGAGTGGAGCACAGCAAGAAAAGGAAAGGCCCTGGTCTAGGCTGCCTGGCCCGGGTAGAGGCACATTTGTGCAGTTAATCCCCATGGAACGCCCTTTCTGCCCTCCAGTATGGCTATTCTGAGCTCTGCAGGGCTGTCAGGAAAGCATTAATTCATCTCATCACCTCGCAACAGTCCAACTCTCTGGCCTTCCCTTTCTGTGACTCACAGCAATGTGCGGATTATGTGCATCAATGACAAGTGGGGAGAGGGTCCCTCCAGACCCCCCACCCCGCACACCCTGAAAACAAAGGTCAGGTGCAGTTCACTATCAAATGAGTTCTTTGACTGGGACAGGGATGTAGAGAGGTGTGGGTGTTAAGCTTGAAACCAAACATGAGAAAGGAAACCCAGCCTGGTTTTTGCTCCTGAAGTAGAATAAGAAACAAAAGGTAATTTGGGTGTAGCCTCAGTTGTTGCTAAGCAGCAGAGTCCTAGACTAGTTTTGTTATTTCTAAACAACTAGCAAGTTATTTCTTATAACTAAGAGAATTCCTTAGAACAGAATCGACAGGCGCCCACCAGATTTCTGTGGAAAGAACATGCCTTTGTGCTCCATTCAAATATACTTTATCCTCTCCTACAGCTGCCACACCCCAGGCAGAAATCAACAGCTGTACCCTGGAAGTTGGGTATCAATTAGCCATCTGCAATGTGAAATGCAATGTCTGACTCTAAAGTTTGAAGGAGAAAATGTGCGAGAGTAACCAAGAAGTAAAGAGAAGAATAATGACAGAGGATCTCAAAATATACTATAAAGCTTCAGTAATTAAAATAGTATGGCATTTGGACTGCATAATCCCACTCCTGCATCTATGTCCGAAGGAAAGGAAATCCGGATGTCACAGAGAACCCTACATGCCCGAGTTTATTGTGGCATTATCCCAATCACCAAGATCTGGAACCAACCCAAGCCTCCTCCAGCTGATGAGAGGATGAAGAAAATGTGTTACATGCACAATAGAACACTACTCAGCCTTTAGAAATGAAATCCTGTCACTTGCAGCAACATGGATGAGCTGGAGGATGTTCCTTTAAGTGAAATAAGCCAGGCACAAAAAGACAAACACCACATGTTCCTCACACATTCTGACTCATATGCACAATCTAAAAAATGTTAAAAAGTTGATCTAATAGAGTAGAACAGTGGTTACCAGAGGCTGGGAAGGGGTAGAGAAAGGTTGGTTAACATGTACAAAAATACAATTGGATGATCCCCTGTACCAAAAAAAAAAAAAAAAAAAAAAAATGGATAGCTGGATGTAATGGCACACACCTGTAATCCCAGGAGGCTGAGGCAGGACGATCCCTGTGAGTTTGAGGCCAGCCTAAGATACATACTGAGTTCAAGGCTAGTCTGAACCACAAAGAGAGATCCTGTCTCAAAAAATAACAAAACAACAATTGGAGACTGGTAGAGTGCTTCTGGGCTTGATACCCAGTAACACACACACACACACACACACACACACACACACACACACACACACAAATAGAAAAAGGAAAAGAAAAAATAAAGAAATGAAAAGAAGTAGAAAAAAGAAAGTAACATTAGTTGGGTACAGAGGCACATGCCTGTAATCCCAGCACTCTGGAAGGCTGAGGCAGAAGGATAGCAAATTTGAGCCCAGGCTGGGCAACTTAGTGACTTAGTGAGACCCTGTCTCAAAAATAAAAAATAAAATTGGGCTAGGAATGTAGCACATTAACAGGAAAAGTTAACTGAGTCATAAATACTAGAGGCCATAAAAGAAAAGATTATCAGATTTGACATTATGGAAATGTTCAACTTCTTTTTGAAGAAAGACATCATAAAAAAATTCAGAAGATAAGCAATAAGTTAGAAGAAAATATTTGGAGCATGTAAGATAAAGAATAGATTGCTATTGGTTACATATATAAAAATTTCTACAAGTTAAGAGGAAAAGCACTTACCATAAAAGGTAATTTATAACAAGTGAGTTAGAAACACATCTCACCAGCAAACTAAAATAGGACTGATTTACTATTCTGTACCCATCACATTGGCTAAAGTTAAAATGCAAAATAATACATCATCAAGGCTTGAGGAGGAATATATTCTTTGCAGTGCCTTTTTTTTTCAGTACTGGGGATTGAACTTGGGTCCTTGCACTTGCAGGGTAGGTGGTGGAACCACTGAGCTGAATCCCTGGCCGAGGAATATATTCTTGATGGGAGTGGAAATATAAATTAACACCAAGGTTTTGGAAGGGAGTGTGTAGTATCTATTGCATTTTATTTTGATTTCTGGGAATTCATCTTACAGGAAAACACAGGAACGATCATAAGTAATGTATGGGTACTATGTATATTTTTGTTTTTCACAACTAGTGGGCTATTAGTGGCATTCAGATATTTATTTTAGTAGTTTATAGGAAGAAACAAAAATAAAGCTAGGTCATTCCCTACTTCTGTTAAATAGTGTTTCTTTGAATAGGGTACAATGGGTTAAGTTTACACTCAACAGATTCTACCTTTCTGAAATTAAACCTGGTTTACTTTTGTTTTGTTTTTTGTTTTTTGTTTTTTTGATACCGGGGATCAAACTCAGGTCCTCCTGCTTTTGAGGCAGGCAGCAGAACCACTGAGCTAAATCCCCAGCCCAACCTGGTTTACCTTTGTTGGAGTTGAAAGCATTTCCAAAATCTTCAATCACACTTTGCAGAGAATATCTCAGTTTATTCCCATATTTACTGTGTATGAGTTCCACTATTTATGTATGAACAATTAGAAAAGTGGTCAAACACCACATGAGTTCAATAGATTAACTTTCCCACTCCTGAGGTGCAGGGGTTGTAGCTTTTGTGCATTCATGGTGGAATTGCGGAGGCAGAGGAGTCCTGGGGGGAAGGGATCGGGCTGGGGGTGCAGAGGAGTAGGAAGCCCAGACATAAGTTCCTAGTAAGTGCCTGGCACCACAGAAAGCAATGGATCACAGCCCTGGATGATTTTACTCCCAGGAGACATCTGGCCACGTCCAGGGACATTTTTTGTCGAAACTAGGGGACTGTGGCTGGCATCCAGTAGGCAGGGGCAGGGATGCTGCTCAATACTCTACCATGCACAGGATATCACCCCACAACCAAGAATCAGCCTTGCAGATGGTCAATAGTCTTGAGATTGACTGGTGAAAAAGGTGATACGAAGCATTTATTTACAGGGATATCTCATCGAGAATCTCAACAGCTCTGTGAAGTAGAAACAGTAAAAGGCTCTTAATCGCCCATGACTAAAACAACTCACTAACTCAAGTACTGATGCTCTGTTCCCTCTGTCGAGCACAGAGTGATGTCTGTGGCTCAGGAAATACTCAAGGCTGAACACTCTAGGTTGCTTGTACCCTTCTGCCTCGTCAACACAGCTGTGCTTACTGTTAGGGTTTCTATCTGGATGTCCGCTTGTGGAAGGCGATTGGATGATGGCAGCTGGCTTGGTGTTAAGAGGTGGGGGCCTGGTAGGAAGGAGCGGGTCATTGTGGGCATGGCCTGGAAGGGTATGTCTCCCTCCCCAGCTCCTCCCTTCTCTCTCGGGGTCTCACTACGTAGTCCGGGATAGGCCCAAACTCGTGGCAATCCTCCTGCCTCAGCCTCCCAAGTACTGGGATTACAGGCGTGTGCCACCACACCTGGCTTCTCTCTGCTTCTTGTCCACTGCCATGATATTATTGAAGCTCTTCTCAGCTATGCACCTCTTCCCTGCCATCCTGCCTTGGAGCCAGCAGACTATGGTCTGAAACGTGAACCAAAATAAACCTCTCCTCCTTTTAGTCACATGTGTTGGGTATTTTGTCCCAATAATGAGGGAAGTAACTAAGACACCAAGCTGCTTTTGTTCCTTGAAATGTTCTTATTATTGTAATTATGTAATGTAGTCACCTTTTACATAAATCAGAGTTTCTTGATCTTGGTACTGATATAAATCAATGAAACATGAATGCAAAAACAAAATGATCTGTTTTATGAAAGTGGACACAGCAGGCTGGCTATCAGCTTCACAAGGTGGCTCATCTACTTCCTGAGCACACAGCTGAACTGCATTTCCCAGAGCCCTTTGCAGTGGATGGGAGTGTGCTTCCCCTTCTCACCAATGGAGTGCGGCGGAAGTGGTACACATCACTTCCCAGTTGAGGCGGTTCAGCCTTCCTCCAGCTCTTGCCTCTTCTTTTCACTAGATGCACCCAAAAGCAATACCTTGGAAACCACATGGGGCAAGACTGCAGAGCCAAAAAAGGAAGGATCTGCACCCCTGAACCATGCTTAGAGGAGAGCCACTCACCAGTTAGGAGACCTTGTTTTGGCCTTTGTGTGAATAAGAAACTCCCATTGTTTTTGAACCATTATACATTTTGGGGCTTGATTGTTAGAGCAGGGAGAGTTTCCTTAACTAATATAACTGGACTGAAGGCTCTGGAGATACTTGTAAAGCTGAGTCCCTCAAAATTGCCATGAAATTAAGCAAGAGGGAGAGAATGGTACAATATTGGGAACCATGCTATAAATATCTAAAAGAATTTTCTAGTCATATTTCTTTCTAAGAGTCTTTAAACTCTTACTGCATTTTGAAGAAATCATTGACTTTGCATTGCCAGCATGGTTTGGGCAAAGAAAATCATCTTGGAATCCAACCAGCAAACCCAAAAGGCCTCGCCTTGCATCAAAAGATGGACCTGTACACACACATTTATCTAACTATATATAATCTATTTACCACTAGTCCCAACCCCACTGGATGACAGGGTGCCCTGCCTTTTTACAAAAGAGAAAATGGGGGTTCAAGGAGGTAAGATGATTTTTTCCAAATCACACAGCTAGCAAGTGGCAGAGCCAGAATTTGCTTCCTGACTCCCATTTTTTAGTGGGTCACTCCGTGCAAGGGTTTCCTTGCTCTTGGAAATTCTTGTACCAAAGTGTATCTGATGAAGAAGCTAGTTTTAGCTTCCAGAAGCTGATTACAAACAATGGATAGCAGATGCACCCATGGAAGTTGCTCATTTGGCAAATGCTTTAATTTAAAGAGGTATTTAACTGCATAAAAAAGGCAGAGACCTGGCCCTGTGGCAGTCCTGCTCGGATCCCCCAGTGCGGCTCCCCACAGTGCATCTGATCATCTCCATCCCTGCAAGGTGCAGCTTCTGGAGAAACATTTGGGGTCCCAGGCTCCCCTCACAGATATGCATTTTTCTTGGGGTTCACAAACAGATTTCTCATATGTTATCTTGTCTGAACCTCTCACAAGATATTTTTCACCCTGCAAAACAAGCAGGATGAATGTGACCTCATCTTACACAAAACTGAAGCTTGGAGGGGTTAAGTCATTTCCCCAAATCCCTTGGCACTATGTGGCAGGGCTAGAGATGACATTCAAGGCAACGTCTGTACTTCTGAGTTCCATCTTCCTTCTGTCACACCACACAAATGTTTCCTGCCACCACGTCATGTGCCTTCACTCCAAGCCCCATGGTCATTTAACAGAGGCAGCTTGGTCCCTCAGTGAGAACATGTCCTGGGTTGAGTCAGGGCTCTGGTTTATCAGCCAGAGCTGCAGCTTTTTAATCTTTTCTGTTTGTGATCGCACAGCCTGGCTCAGCTATGTACAGTTAGTGCTGCCTTCGCACCCGAGTGTCGGTACAAGGGTGTGCACCTGTGCCTTGCAGTTTCCCCCCTGCAACTGCCCTGAGGGACTGTTTTGCTTGACTGGAAGCTGCCAAGAACAAGGATGAATGTGGAATGAGGAAAACATTCTATGGCGTGACTTTCGCTTTTGACCAGGAGCCAGATGATTCCAATCTTGTGTCCTGTTCCTCTTCCAAGACTCAATTTTCCCATTTGTAAAATGAATGGGTTTGATTAGGTAAATCTAAGATCTCTTTGGAGGATGATTTTCAGTGGTTTCTGGATCTTTTGCATTGGGTTGGAAACTCCCTGGGGCTAAGTAACCTTGGCTCCTGGGCTTGGGTATCCCTCACGCTCAGCCCAGGGTTTGGAAAGACCTCTGCACACTCAGGCTTCTAGGTGCACAGCATGTGTGCCAACAGGGGCCATCTGGGGAGAGGTGGAAGAGAGAGAAAACAGTCCTGGCTCCCTGGAGTGCTGTCAGCCAGACTCACTGAGTAGACAGCGGGCACCCACAGGGCGGAGGATTCCTGCTTAGGCCCTGCACATCTCTCCACTGAAGAATACAAAAGACCCAACAGGTCTCCTTGCTGCTAGGATCTTCCTTTGCTAAGTCATCCCCTCACGTGGCTGCAGATTTATGAAAATCGAGATCTTATCTGATGACTCTCCTGCTTTAAGGCAGGTGCCTGCTTCCCTTCCGTGGCTCCCTGTGTCTCTCTGGCGGGAAATTGGACCCACTGGTGTGGTATCAAGCCCTTCGGCCTCTGGTGTGCCTGACCGGCAGGGTTCCCATGGGAATCATGCCTCTTTGGCACCGTGGACTGTGGTCATTTGGACCTGCCTCTTCCCGTCCCTGTCTCTGGCCCCTTCCCCAGCAGGCTCTTGAGCCCTGTAACCACCATGACTTGCTTGACCAGTTAAGTACAATCTCATCTCACATTTGAGCCTTAATTCCAGAAATTCCAGACTCTTCTTTTCAGGCTTCTCACCTCCCACCACTCAGTGGCACACACACAACTGCCTAAGAACCTGAGGACTTATTCATTTCAAAGAGATTAGTATGTGAGAAAAGGCAAAAAAAGTACAGGAAAGAAGGGAGCCATGTAAGGCAAGCTGGGTGCATTTCCTGGAGAAAGAGAATCTTTTCGTGTGTGGCACTGGGAGTTGAACTCAAGGTTTTCACATTGCGCTATATCCCCAAGACCCCTTTGAAAAATATTTTAATTTTTAAAACAGGGTCTCCCTAAGTCACACAGGCTGGTCTTAAACTTGTGATCCTCCTGCCACAGGCTCCCAGAGTGCTGGTATTAGAGATCAGCTCCACCACACCTGGCTGAAGAAGAGGATTTTCATCAGAACTTAGAATCATATGAGAACTTGGCAGGTAGCTGGCAGTGGCTGTGGAATGGGAGGACCCCATATCAAGGGGGAGGAAGAAAGCAGACTCCCTGGCTCGGAATCCGGGGACTTGGAGTTCAGCCCCAGTCTGTGGCAGCTTTCGGAGGTGGGGGACTCATTCAGTGGGGATAACGTTCCAAAGTGGTAAAGTCCTGGGAACCATAAACATGTTCAGGCCTTTGACAAGTAATTCTGCTTGGGAAAATTTATACTGAGGAAATAATTCAACAGAACCCCGAAAGCTGCAAACAATGGCGTTCACAGAGGCGTTCTTCACAGCAGGGGACATTTGGAAGCAATCTAAAATTTAACGATAGGAGCTAGTTAAACAAAATATGAAATAGCCATGTGATAAAGTGTTGTGAAGACAGTAAAAGATGATACTTAAGATTTGTATTGTTACAGAATAATTCAGCTGCTGGGCATGGTGGCACACACCTATAAGCCCAGCACTCTGGGAGGCTGAGGCAGGAGTATCACAAACTCTAACCCAGTCTGGGCAACTTAACAAATTAGCAAATCTCTGTCTGAAAATAAAAAATTAATAAGGGCTGGGTGAGGGAGAGGCTGCTTTTGGGCTTCTTCTCTTTCAGTGCTAACCTCTTTCTACTCATCCTTCCCATCTCTGCCCCTATTTCTTATCCCTTCTGGATGGGAGTTGAGGAGGGAGAAAAAATATGAGCTGTTTTTGCCCATCATCTCCATGGCTATAACTGGATTCTCCAGCTCGTGGTGGGGGATTGGTAGCACTCGCTGGACTGAGGGGGATAAAATGGTCTAGAAGCGGCTTTTTGTCAGGTGTGGCCCGGTCAGCCAAGAGGGAGTGGAGTCACCCCAAGCCCCACAGAGGTGACGAAGCCTGGTCTGCGATTCCTCAAAGCCCATCTTAACTGCAGCCTCCTCCCAATCATCACGTGACCGTCATCAGCTCTTAAGAGAAGTGTTCAAGACTAGAAGCCTTAGCTCTATGTTATTTAGCAGATAACACATTTTCACTCAGGGTTGTCGTGAAGGTTACAGCATATAAAATGTACAAAAGTTGCTTCCTCTTACCTGGTAGGGAAAGACTGCATTTCCCTGGCTGACGCTGAAATGCAGTCTTGTGACCTGAATGCAAATCCACAGTCCTCTGAGACGTGGCTGGGCTAATTTCCTGGCAGTCCAGTTTAGAGTTTCCAGGACCTCAGGGCAACCCAAGTGATCCGTGAGGAAGGTGAGGATGCAGGGATGGCCAGGTACAGACGGTACTCAGAGGACCTCTGTCCCATCCCTGCCCAGCCGACCTGGTGCGCCGGTTCACAGAAGGGTCACCCTCTAGCCGACAGACTCCTGATGGCCACTGGCTGTGTCCTTGGAGTTGTGGTCCTGGTGAGTTTGCCAGAAAAGTACTTTGCTCACCTTCCTCCACCGGCCACCAGCCAAACGACCAGCTCCTCAGTGGGGTTGTTCCCATGCTGGGCCCTGAGAGGTGGGGAAAATTCTCCGCTCGTTCTGTTTTCATGGAAAAGGGCTCGTCTAGGGTAACACTCCTGGGTCCTCTGTCATGTCACCTAGGAGCAAAGGGCTTTGTGGATTTGAAGAGAGTTGGGCATAGTGGTGGCGCCTGCCGGGTCCACCTTGCATTCTGGGTGGCTCCTTCTACAGTGTGGTGAGCTTAGGCTAGCACCTCCTGGGCCTCTGGAATGGTCTTGCTGCTTGAGGGTGGACATGAATCAAACAACTTTCAAAGGAGTTAAAAACATTATTTTCAGGGCTGGAGATGTAGTTCAGTGGTAGAGTGCTCGCATAGCATGTGAAAGGCCCTGAGTTCAGTACCCACTACTGAAAAAAAAATTACTTCCATACAAATATGGAATTAGTATGTCCCAAAGATTCTGACTAACTCATTAAACCAGAACTGTATTAAAGCTGGTCCTTAAGAGGACCCGATGAACAGAGATTTATATAGTTAAGTAAAGAGCAATGAAGAAATAAATTCATTAAATTAAATAAAAAACCAGTTAATATCTTACACAGCAATAAAACTGTAGCCTTTCAATTATCTACCAAACAGAAATCATTTGCATTTTTATCAGACAAAACCCTACAGATTAATGTGAATGTTTGTGAATCTGGGTCTTTTTTCGTTTTTTGGTTACCAGGGATTGAACTAGGGACCTTCTGCTTTCGAGGCAGGCAGTGGAACCACTGAGCTAAATCCCCAGCCCTGGGTCTTAATATATAATGCACTATGAAGTCAAGTAAAGGCTCACTTCTCTTAGAGAAGGGGAAATACACATGGAGGAGTATGTTAGACAATCCTATTATAACCCAGAGAAGACAAGCAGTCATCTCTTTGTGTATTTCCTTATTCTAGATAATTTTGAGTAATTTTATTTAGTTAGTTAGTTACTTATTGAAACAGGGTCTCTCTGTGCAGCTCAGGGTGGCCTTGAACCTGCAATCTTCTTACTGCAGCTGAGATTCCAAGTGTGCACAACCATGCCCAGCTCATAGTTCTTTTTTTTTTTTTTTTTTTCCGGTACCGGGAATTGAACTTAGGACCTTGGGCTTGGGAGGCAGGCCCAGCACCATGAGCTAAGTCCTTGTCCTATCTCACAGTTCTTAACAGGGATAAATTCAGTAGCAGAGGAAGGGAGTATTAGCAAGCATATTTAAATATTTGGTTGAAATGGGGTTTAAAATTTTTTTTTGCTCTCTTTGTAATTCCTGGGTCTCTCTCTGTTATTTTTTTTCCCCATGTAGGTAGAGAAAAGAGGGGATATTTAGTTATTTACCAGGCCTCTCAAGTCCCAGTGGGCATGAACATCTTCTGGCCGACTGTGACCTGGTACTGGGGCTGCCTGTGAACACTGCCCTGCACCCCGCCTCCTGGGCCCACTCTGGTCAGGGACACCTGATTCCTTTGTTTTCTGGCCCTGTTAGTCCAGGAGGTATCGTCAATTCAACTCTCAGGCTATGAACACACAGGAGGAGACAGACTATTCATTTTCTGCTATAAATTTGCCAAGACGCCAGTTTAATAAACAAAATAAATATCTCTTCTCAGCATTTTCTCCCATTATGAATATGTATGAGCTCTTGGAAGTTTGGGAAGAAGCAGGCTTCGGGGGACAGCTGCTGGAGTTAGAACCTCCTGGGCAGAGAACGGCAGGAGGCCCGAGAGCTCTACTCCTGCTTCCCCTCCCCACAGCTTCACGAGGGATCTGGCCAAGGGCCACACTAACGTACTCAGTCGGCACAGGCTGCTGCTTGGCAATCACCACCATAGGAACTGATGCCACAGAAATGACCACGATGTAGTCTTCCTCAGTCCTTCACAAGTTCGTGGTCTCCTGGGAGAAAAACCCATAAACGAGAAAATTATAAACACAATATGATGAACACAGCAGTAGAAGCATGTGCTTGGTATAAGGGTTTGTTTACAAAACAGATTGGGGTAGGGAAAGACACAAACTGTGCAAGCAGATATGCCTAGCATCAAATTTCAGCTTCACCACTGAACTGAATGTTTTGGACAACTTACTTATACATTGGGGTCGGTGCCTTCCTTACTGTTTTTGCGAGTACTGGAAGCAAAGTGTTTAAAGCACTCAATAGAGTGACCAGCACCTCGTTGGCCTTAATAAATTATGGCTATTAATGAGAGGCATTGATTTTTTAAAAAAATTTAGCTACAGTAAGTAGCTCACAATAGAATTACCCTTCGTAATGTATAAGGCATTTTCCAATCCATTATCTCAGCCTTAGAAGAGGGTATTTTTGGTCTCTCTTTCCTCATGAGGAAGTTGGGGCTCAGAGGTGAGGAGCTTTGCCAAGCCACACAGCCAGGGAGGAAATACTGAGAAAGAATAGGACCCAGCGCTAATGACCTGGGATCACCGTCAGCCCCTGCAGTGAGGTCAGTGTGGCTGTCGCTCAAGTGGGGGAGGCTGGAAGGTGGCAGAGCTCATGGAGCCTGGGGGATCCAATCAGAAGTGAAGAAGGACCCCTCTATTTTCCTTACGATCTCAGAAGAGAGCGGCAGACAGGCCAGGCCAAGACTAGCCGGATGTCCCAAGCTGTGCAAGTTTAGTTCTTCCACTTGCTCTCCCACTTTGCTCTCCTCATCCACCCCCTGAGGGAGGTGCAATAAACTCCTAACAAGGAAGAACGCCTCGCTGTACCTTTAGGGGGCCAAGAAAACAGGAATCGAGAGTCAGCATCATCTACTGCATGGAAAGAGGAGAACCCCAAGGGCTAGGTGGGTGGTGGCAGCTTTCAGGGAATAAGCAGGCACCTTTCAGAGGCTGGAAAGGAGAGGTGAGCAAAACCAGGGATCCAGGGGGCCAGAAAAAGGGTCCTGGGGCCTCACAGCCTTCTGGATGTCTGGTGTGGAGGCAGCCTGGGAAGTTATTGGGGCCCCATAGGTTCCCATGCAAAGTGCCTGCCCAGCCCTTGCACGATGCGGGGCTCAGGCAGATCTAAAATGGCTAGGAGGGCTAGGACGGGCACAGTGGCTGCATGGCTGGGCCTGGGGGGAAAGCTGAGCCCCAGGCCGAGGAAAGAGCAGTGTGTGGGGTGTGGCCTGGGCTGGCTCCTAGCGCTGCTGCTGAGGACTTCTCTCTGCACTCGTGCACAATCTGTCTAAAGTCCTGCCTGAGTCCACGTTGCTACAAAGGCAGCATACATCCTTCTGTCCTAACTTCCCTCAAATGGACATTGCCCATCCCCAAGTCCCCCAATCCCCAAACAACCGAGAAGCCAGCGACTATATCCTTAGAGAGAAACTGGAGCCTGCCGGGAATGGTCTCCGATTTATACGACTTCCCCATTCTTAGGATCTTCACCTGTAAAAAGGGGACAGATAATTCCAACCCTAACCACTTCATGGTATTCTGAACAAGAACTGCCTAAGGTAATAGGTATAAAAGAGCACCAAAAAGTGTAATAAGATCTGAAGGGCTAGAAGAGAATTCTGTGTGTTGTTAATTTTAATGAAATATTTTTTAAAATCACCGTCTGACCCAATAGTGTGGCCCGTGTCCTTTGCTGTGACTTGGCACTCGTGGATGCTGGGTAGTCCAGGTTTTTCCTCACTTAGACCCCGGGCTGGCAGAGAAGGTGAGGGGCTGAGATGCTTCTCTGTCCACTCCCTTTCCCGCCATCCCCCACTGGCAGCCCCCAAGGGCAGCTGTGCCCTGCACCCCTGAGTGGTGGCTGACTGGTAACTTGGCAGGACTTCTTGTGGGACGTAAGTCACTGCCGTCTTGACTGTTTGGAGGTCAGGGCCTGTGGAGGTGGGTGAGCAGCCGATGCCTATGGAGAGATGTTAGACCAGCGAGGTGCGCGCTGCATTTGCAGTCTCAGGTTTAGGCAGGGTAAAGCAGCCGGAAGCCCTCAGGTGTGAGAAGGAGCAAGAGGGGCTGTGAAGTTCTCAGGTCTCTCTTCCTTTTGGAGCACGTAAATTTCCAACAGAACCACATGATTCATTCCTAGAGACTTCATTTTGTGTCTCTGAAAAATCAGGGCTTTTTTGATGAAGGTGTGTAGGTGTGTGGTTTGTGGAAGTGCTGTGTGTGGTGTATGTGGGTATGTAGAGTGAGTGGTGTGAGCAGCGTGCATGTGGCATGCGTGTAGTGTGTGCATGGTGTGAGTTTTCATATGCAGTATGTATGGTGTGAATGTGATGTGTGTTTGTGAGTCACGTGTGTGGTGTGAGTGTGGTATGTGTACAGTGTGTGCGGTGTGAGTGTGCATTGAGTGTGTACACAGAGCGCACACTGCTCTTTCTGGGAGGATCCTGAGGCTTCTTCCCTCAGAGGCCAGGGAGGGGACTGTGAGTTTTTGTCACATCCTGGCTGGTGGCCTGGTCTCCCCGGGGCTCCAGGGTGGGGAGGTGTCTGGAGCAGAAGGTGAAGCTGAGGCCAGGCCAGGGACTCAGACAGATGCCCCCGCTTCTCTTCCCGCCACTGCCTCCCCCGAGGCCCTAAGTATCCACCGCCAGTGACTCTGTAATCTCTCACGGAAAAGCCTGCCTGGAATGGGGGGCTGAGTGTGGCACCCAAATTGCAAATCAATGCAGCCTGAATTAAATATTGATTCTTCCCCTTTCCTTTCAAGGGAGTTTCTTCAGAGTAATTGGCTTGCTGGTTTTGTTTTGAGCTTTTAAATTTTTCATCCTGATCCTTAAATACCCTATTGTGGAAAGACTAACCCTGTGAGGCCGAGCCCGGATCAGGGAGCCTGGGCGTCCTCATCCTGGAAACTTCCCTCTCCAAGGATGAAATGTTGGCAAGCAGAGAAGTGGCTCATAAAGACAGACTGTCTGCCATCAGCCCACGAGGCTGGCTGAGCAAAGGGCACCACTCCGCCCCCAGATGCCCCAGGGCTTGGACATCTTGTCCCAGAAAGAGGGGAGACACCAGCCAGGCTTCGTGAGCGACACAAGTGACGCCCGACAGGCTGCCTTCTTGTGACCCATCTAGGCTGCTCCCTGTACTCCCCTCCAGGAAGTCTTCGGTGATCCACCCCCCAAAACCACGGTCTGGCCACCCCCAGCATCTCCTCTGAGCTTGCCAAGGCCAGAGTAAGATATTTAGGAGGCAAGGAACCTCCAAAAGACAGTGGCAATTCCTCAACTACTCCTGCATCCTTGAGGAACGTAAAACTCAACATGGGCGCAAGAGTAAGAAAGGCTAAGAGCATTCTGATTTTTCCATCGTGACGACCAGAACATGCAGGAAGTCATGGAAAAAATTTTTGCTTGTGCCTGGTCTGCTGGGTCCCTGGCAGTGTTTCAAGTGCTGGGGATGGTGGGATGGTGGTTGTTCCAGAGAGGTTGGAGTCCTCTGCCTTGTCCTGGTGGCTTCCTCAGCCTCCCCTGAGAGCCACCCAGCCCAGGGTACAAGCAGCACAGTGGACCCACGGTCTTTCTTCCCCTGTCACAGCCTCTTATGTCTCTGGAGCTTTTGGTCAGTGAGTCAGCCGTGCGCTCTGCAGCAGGAAAGCAAACAACAGGTCTGTGTTCCCAGAGGACCAGCCCGGAGGGGGAGCTGTTCCGGGATGCGATCGTTAGCAGAGAAATTTAATTCCTGCCCTCTCAGTATGCTGAAGGCTCTGTCTCCTTAGAGCCTCCAGAGCGCACTGCCACTCTATCTGGATCATCTGTGGGCCTCCAGGTGAAAGTGTAGAATGAAAAATTGTGGGCTGGCCCCAGAGATTTCAGCCTTCTCTGGAGAGTCCAGGGCTCCAATTGCTTGTGCCTCCCACACTGCTTCGGGCACCATTGTTGGAAATTTCTCCAGCTAGGCCAGTGGTGGCGAACCTATGGTTCACATGCTGCAGCGGGCTGTTTGTATCATTGGCAGCTCTCAAAGGTTTGCCATCACTGATCTAGACTCTGGGTGGGTCAGGTCTGGGTCTGAATGGTGAAGAATGTACTCATTCACTAAACACGCATTGAGACCTGTTGTGTGCCGGGGTAGGCGGGTAGGATGTGTAAAGAAGTGCTGGGATGTAAACAGCCTGTGAGCTTCCAGACACCTGCTGGGCAACCCACACATAAACAACTGCAGTACAGCAACTGAGCAGGGCAATGGGTGTGTCCACTGAGGCATGTAAGAGGGACATGTAGACGTACTATCGGGGAGGGGTGGGCAGGGTCAGGGGAGATTTGGAGCTGGTCCTCAGGAACAGGCGAGCCAAGGCAAAAAGAGGCGGGGTGGGAAGGGTGCTCCAAGGAGAGAAGACAGCGCTGGAGCAATGGGAGGGAGACTTAGGGGACCCTGTGCTGTCTTCAAGGGAGCGTCTGGTGTTACAAGAGTGGATGGGCAGGCCGCTCAGTGTGCATCCGGGTTCTGCGATTGTGGGACGTCTACACCATGGACCCGATGGGGCCAGCTTCTTCGGACGTGGGGAGGGAAGGACTGAATGAGATGCTTTCCGTGTGGGCTTACTGTCTAGCTTACAGGACTAGCAGTCTCTTTTATTTTTTTTTAATTTTTAAATTTTGGGGGGGGCTTCCAAGACAAGGTCTCCCTGTGTAGTTCAGACTGGCTGTGAACTCACTAAGTAGGTGGACCTTGAACTCACAGCGATCCTCCTGCCTCTGCCTCCAGAGTGCTGAGATCACAGGCGTGTGCCACCACGCCCTGCCCTGGCAGTCTATTTTAACTTTTTAGTTGACACTCTAACTGATGAATCATATGACTTGGGAAAGTTATTTTTAGTTGTTGTTCTTAGTTTTCTCATCTGTAAAATGAATTTTTAAAAAGCCTCTTTAGGGCCAGGGGTTTAGCTCAGTGGTTTCACCGCCTGCTGCGCAAGCGCAAGGACCCGAGTTCGATCCCCCATACCAAAAAGTAAATAAATAAATAAAAAATAAAAAGCCTCTTCAATTGTAAGCAAATGGAGGAAGTTACTGACCTTGCTTCCCAGCGCCTAAGGCAGAGCCTACTTTGCTGTCCATTCCTTGCCACACCTCTGGCCCAGCTTGGAAAACACAGCAGCTATTTGTTGTCCTCTCAGCTCAGGACACGTTCTGCTCCATACTCACCTTCTGAAAACAGACCCGACTCCAAGTTCAGCACTCTTTCCGCTAAGCCCCCCTCAACAGATTTTTAGTCTAACAATGACATATAGATTATTGCCAGATTAGTATGCATTATTATAAAACAATTCAGTGATGATAGAATACACAGAAATGGCCATGTTTATAACATTGCTGATACAATGGTTTTTTGGTTGTTGTTTGCTTTTTGTACTGGGGATCGAACTTGCGACCTTGTGCTTGCAAGGCCACTGAGCTAAATCCCCAGCCCCTGCTAATATAATGTTTTAGATGTAATATATAAACTGCTAAAATCCTGTTAGGTAGCTGACAACATCAAAAACCTAAAAATACTTTCAAGTTATTTTATTTTCCTAGTAAAGTGTGTGTGTGTGTGTGTGTGTGTGTGTGTGTTGCTGGATTCAAACCCAGGGCCTTGCACGTGCCAGCTAAGTGCTCTACCAATGAGCTAAATCCTGAGCCCAGTGATTATTGATTCTGACAACCAGTCCCGAAGGAGTAATTCTACGTACATAAAAAGCTTGTTGCACAGGTACATTTGTTGCTGCATTATAGATAATAAGGAAAGACTGGAAACAATCTGTATAATCAGTCCTAAGATAATAGTTAACTGAATTGTGATAGAATCACCTCCTCTAACTTATGAGGTAGCTGGAATAGTCAAATTCAGAGAAAGTGGAATGGGAGAGTAGGAGTTATGTTTAATGGGTGTAGAGTTTTAGTTCTGTAAGATAAAAAGAGTTCTGAAGATAAATGGGGGGGGGTTGCACAACAGTGTAACTGTACTTAATGCCACAGAACTGTGCACTTAAAAGTGGTTAAAATGGTCTGGGGAGGTGGGACATGCTTGTAATCTCAGCTACCAGAGAGGCTGAGGCAGAAGGATCTCAAGTTCAAGGTCAGCCTGGGCAACCCAAAATAAAAAATAAAAAGGGTTGGAGTACGATGCTTATAGGTTTGATCCCTAGTACTGTGTTTTTTAAAAAAAGATTAAGAGAGTGATTTTACACAATTAAAAAAATATGCATATGTATCTCAGTGGTAGCTTGCCTAGCAATTCCTGAGGCCCTGGGGTTCATCCCCACACCATGAAAGGATAAAAAAAAGACCATCAAAGAAGAGTAAAAATTCCCTTTTCTAAAACCCAGGTCACTTAAACAGAACTTGTCTGGGGTCTGGTATATGAGGTAATGAATGAGGAGAATATGCAATCATTCATTCACTTATTTATTCATTCTTATCATGAAACAAATATATACCCACCAGCACTGTGCTGGGTACAGGATGCACAGTGGGACAAACAAGAGAGCCCTGGCCCCTGACCTGTTCTATGACAATACAATACTCACAGTCAGGGATTGCCCGCTAGGGTTGGGTTTCTCTGCTGGAGAGGTGGCTGGGTCCCAGATAGATGGCATGGGCATGGCCATTTCTGAGGAACCCCTCCCTTGGGTTTGTCTCCAAGGCCAAGAACATTCCTTCTCTGGAAGGTGGTGGCTGAGGAAACCATCGCACTTATTTTTAGGCCTTTGGAAGTGATGTACGGGGAATAGACGCAACTCCCAAACCTGCTAGGTATCCGAAACACGAGTTCGTGTTTCTCTAAAATTGAAGAATGAATTCTAGGAACAACTGAGGTTAAGAGTAGGAAGAGTTTATTGAGAGAAAGAGCTCTAAGAGAGACAGAAGGGGGCTGGAAGGTGGGTTGCCCACCCACCCTGCTTCTCAAAGGTGTTTCATGAGACAAAGCCAGGAGGTGAGGCGGGTTCAAGGTGGGACACAACTATAGTCAACTAGTAAGATTACAAGTACAGTCACTTGGGTAATCTTGATCCAATGGGAAATCACCAGGTGGACAAAACTATGATCAGCCAATAAGATTTTGACAAATACAGTGGCTTAGGTAATATTGATTAAATGGGGATCCAATGGGGAAGCAAGTCATGTAGCAAATTTACTAGGATTTTAGGTCAGGGATCTTTCCCGGAAGGGATGGGTAAGATCCTGGTGATCACCAGGTGATTGATACCTTCTTAGAATATGAATCCCTGCTATTCATCCTTAGGAGAAGCAGGAGGATGTGGTAGTTTCTCTTCTCTTACAATGCTGGCCTTCCAGTGAATGTGTCTTGACTGTCCTCCATGTTGGCTCCTCCAGGCCGGGCCCTATCTAACTGCCTACAGAGTATCTAATTAGCTTACCTATCTGCAACAGAAGCAGGTGAGACACATGGAAGGTCGGCCTCGTACATCGCCAGAGAAGCACTCTAGGGGTTTCCTGGTTGGTGTTCTAGCTCCACAGCTGCAGGGGCAATGTAGGTAAGCCTTGCTCAGTACTTGGCAAAAGTTGAGAAGGGAGAGGGGCATTTTCCTGTAGGCCAGGGCTCTCATGATTGCCGGTGCTTGCTAGGAAAACGTTTCAAAACATCCTCAGGCTCCAGGATGGGGCTCAAATACAAGAAGGGTACTGGTGGGGTACTGCTGAATGTCATACTTGAAAGGGACTGGGAGGGACAGCGTAAGAAGTAGGACCAGACAGTCGGCCCTGTTCTTGATGTCTACTATCTGCCTGTGCAGGTGTTAGGGAGGCAGGGCGGAAAGGATGCTAAGTGCACAGACAGTAAAGCTGGGCTACCTAGTTCAAGCCTGGGATCTGGAGGAGGTGTAGTCATCTTGGGTGAATGATTTATAATTCAAAAAAAGAGAATGATTTATGACTGACTCAGTTTCTTATTTGCAAGATAGAGTAATAGTGATAACTTAGCTGTGAGCTGCTGAGAGATTTAAATGAGTTTAGAACTGCAACTGCTTAGAGCAAGGCCTGACACTCGGCACGCGCTGGGTAAATTTCTCTTGAGTGAAATGAGATGAAAACCAAGGAGTCATTCGCCCTATGGAGATCACGAAGCCAGAACTCTTTTTGGAGACAGGGTCTCGCTGTTACCAAGGCCGGCCTTGAATTTGCAATCTGCCTGCCTCAGACTTCTGAGTGGCCGGGGCTACAGGTGAGTGGCCGCCACACCAGGGTGGTGAGACACTCTCGAAGCCCGAGTGCCAAACCCCAGCCTGTGGGCTCCTCTCTGCTCAAGCAGGAAACTCTCCCTGCTTTCCCTCTCCTCCCCACTAAGGCTCTCTTGCCTCCTCCCACCCAGGCAGGGGATTTTATCCACAGTGGCGAAAGAAAGGAAGGAGTGTGGGGGCCGAAGAGCCGTGGAGGCTGGAGCAGGCTGGAGCCAGGCTGCCTGCTTTGGCTGGCAGCCCCTGCACCTCCTGAGGGGCCCAGGCGAGGGCATGCCAGGAGCGGGCGGATGCGGATCGCGCTGAGGCAGATTAATATAATCACTATGTTACCAGCTCCACTCACTCCCCCATCTTTCCCTTAATGGTGATTATTATACTTATTAGAGACTCAGCTGCCGATGGTTATTGATTCTCCTCGCTGAAGCATTTTAATCAGGGATTTGAAGCTATTGTTGGTAACACAAGCCTCCAAGGGCCCAGGACAGGTGCAGAGCGGGACACCAGGACCTTTTCAGCCAGGCAGGCGAGGTCCCCAGGGTTCCAGAGTCACACAGAGCGCTGAACACAACCCATCCCACCTCTGTCTGGTGGCAGGGAAGTGGGGGTGGAGAGGGGTAGCACCTTGCTGGGCTTCCCTCTGCAGAGGCTGACTGGCAGCTGTTGCAGGTGGGTGTGGCTGGGGGGACACAGCACCCCCTAACCAGGGCAGATCCCTACCCTGCGCACCTACCCAGACACCCAGCATCTTCAGCACACACCCCTGTCCTGTCTGAGGGCCAGACTGGGTATGTTAGAGTCTCCTGGAGCAAGGGAGAAGTGGGGAAGATCAGTCAGGAACACTCCACCGTTCCTCTGATGTTCAGGGTGAGTTCGCCTCTGATGAACACTCAGCCAGTGTCAGGCACTGTACTAGGAGCTTTGCCCACATCGTCCATCTCCTGTAGTTCTCACATCAGCCTCCCCAACAGTGTGTAATTAAGCCATTTTACAAAAATGGGAACTCAGAGAATCAAAGTGACTTGCCCAGTGAGTGCGCTGGCTCACTCAGCTGGGACACGGCGGAGGTGGGGTTGGACCCGTGTCTTCTACTGTGCAGGTTAAAAAAGAACCCATTTCAAGATCACTGGTGGAGAATCTTCCACACTTATGTGAGTGTCAGTCCTGCACCCCCAGCTCTGTTGTAGCAGACTCGGGGGGCCTGGGGTGAGCTAAGCCTCGTCACACACATGAGGCCAAAAGAACTAGGCCGGCGGACAGCGGGGGAGCCACCTGCCTGGGCTCTGGAGATGGGCAATGGCCCTGCACTGGGGGAAAGAAAGTTCTATGGCTCCCACTCTGGTCCCGCTGTGCCCTCCAGCTGTCCTACCCCATGGTGTGCAGACTGGGCACTCAGTCCTGGGGTGCTGGGCTGGCTAGTGCCGTGTCCCTCTGCTGTCCCAGATGCTGTTGTGTCTCCTGGCTGAGCTGCTGCAAGTCACAGCCATATGCAGCCCTTCCAGCAAGTGCAGAGGGGAGGAATAGCCCATAAAATTCAGGCAAAAATTCAATAAATCACAAATCTTAAAGATTAGGAAAATGGATTTCATGCAGCCACAAATAAATGGATGTGTAATGTGAATATCTTTCAGTTCTACTGAAAACATGAAGTGGATTCTGCTTTAGCAGTTTAAAAAGGCCTTTCTGGTTGTAACTGGCGAATTCTGGGTCCAGCTGGAGGCCCCACCTGCCTGCTCCTGCCAAAGGGGTAGGACAGGCAACACCTGGCACACTGTGACTGGCGTCTGGACTGGGAAAACCCTTGGAAATCCAGTGGTCGGTGCTCTAATGCTCTCTGGACACTGGACCCCTTACTTTCAGAGAGAAGACAGGATGGACAAGGTGGACATCCGTGTCCTCCAGATCCTGCGCTCCGGCACGGCCTGGCAGGGGTCCCTTTCTTCCTGGGGTGTTCCGAGGCCCCCAGCTTTGCCCCAGTCTCCCTGTGTGCCCTGGCCTCCCCTTCTCCTGACCCTCTGAGTCACCTCATGGCCTGATGCAGTGGGGGGCCACAGTGTCATCTCTGACTCCTGCTGGCAGACGGCCCAGTGCCTCCAACGGAGTCGTCTACATCCCCGTGGCTCCTGTGGGGCACAGCCACAGCCCGTCTTGTCTTCCTGCTTGGTCTCTGGCCTTGGAGCCAGCCCTGTTTAAAAGCACTGTGCCCTTTCCCCCATGTCTTCCCTTTCCAAAGCACCAGCTCCTATGGGATCGATGAGAGAGCAGCAGAGGCACCTGCTACCCAGAGATCTTCTGTCCCCACCCAGGTGCTTCTGTTCCCCTCCCCAACCTGAGCAGCTTGGCCAAATTGCACCCTGCTTTTGGCCCCTGACCACCCTCCTTGACCTCCCTGCCCGAACCCCCTGGGGCAAATGCCTAGCTGTGCTCCTGGCCAGGGTGCCTATACTCTAGGAGGGAGCAGATGGGTGGGGTGGGCCTAGGACCCCGCCAGTGAGCTGCGTGTCACAGTGCAAAGCACACCAGCCTCCTGGGCCCCAGCTTCCCTCTGTATACCATGGAGGTGGCACGTGGATTAAGGTGTGATCGGACAAGATGGTGGGTGTGTGGTGCTCAGCCCATGGCTGCCACACAGCGGGGTTTGGCAGGTCCTGCTTCCCCATTTCCCTTTCCTTTCCAGAACAGGCCTCGGAGTCCGTTGGCACTGAGAGGCCTGATGCTGGCTGGGGCTGCAGGCCTGCTACCGAGTCAATGAGGCCTCGGGCTTCAGTCCTCCATTCCTGCCTGCAACAGGTGACGAGTGACCCATCTGGGTCCACACAGCCCCAGTGGCTCCAACCCACACAGAGACTTGCCGATGAGTCAAAGCAAGCTGATACCACAGACATGCAAGGAGACAGCGCTGGGATCGTGCTGGTGATAATGAGCACTAAGTGAAACCTGGAACTGCGTCTGAGGCCAGCTCCCTTTGTCCAGCCCTTGCCCATTGGGATTCCAATGAAAAGACCTTTGTCCACGGCTCCTCCCCACATACCTGCACTCCTTCGCTGTTCTGGTGGCTCGGAGGTAGGGTGAGGGTCTCCTGGGAAGGTAACCGTCCAGGGGAGCAGGCTGACTCCAGGGAGAGTCTAGGACCCACCTTCTAGGAACTGTCCTGCATGTTGGTCACCAAGGCTGCTGGCTGGGCCCCAGAAGAGCACCAGGAGGGGTGGTTAGGGCACAAAATGTTTCTCTCACAGCACAGCAACAATGGCCTCTTCAGTGGCCAGATGATGGTAAGCACCATACGTGCACATGTTATCTAAGTTAATCCTTGCAGCATCCTGGAGAGGGAGTGGTATTCCTTTTACAGATGAAGAAAGTAAAACACAGGAATCATAACTTACCACTGGCAAGACTAAGATTCAAACCCAGGTTCATCTCTACCAGTTAACCGGACCAGGCTGTGTCTCAGGAGGGATGTGGTCAAAGACAGCTTTGCTCCTGGTTTCTGACTACTCCTGGGGATGGCAGGTGCAAGTGTGTATTAGTTGGGTTCTGCAGAAAGAAAGGGTTTACACACAACCAGGTAGGTGAAGGGAAACCAGCAAGGGTGGGTGGTACGCCCAGAGGGGAGAGGAGCAGAACCATGGTTCCTGAGACCCAGAGAGAGCTGAAGTTGGAGGAAGGGCCTCCTTTCCCCCAGAGCTGTGCCTTCCTGGCCTCGGAGGAGGAGGCATCGCAAAAGCCAGGTCTGGCTTGGAGCATGAAGAGGTGAGAAGCCAGCACAGGCTTTGTGCCCTATAGCCAGGACTCTCAAGTGGCCCCCAGCCCAGAGGTCTGGGGAGCAGACCTGGGGGTTTGTGGTCCAGGAACAGGACACAGAGCAGGGTGGGGCAGCATGCAGAGCCGGAGGCCTCAAGAGACAAGCAGAATGGTTCCATGCAGGCTGCCTCTGGAGCTCACTGAGGGACAGATGCCCCTGCTAAGGGTGCTGGTGGGGAAAGCAGACGGTGCTCTTCTGCTTGTGTCCACAGCAGCTGCTTCCTCTGGCTTTTCTGACCACCACCAGATGTGTCCTGGTTGCAAGAGCCCCCAGGAGGGTCCCAGAGGATGTCCCAGACTCGAACAGGGGCCTCCCTGGGGCAAGGAGGGGAGCTAGGTGAAGATGGGGAGGAGGCAGATAAACAGCTGCCAGGGAAAGAAGAAAAGAGGGGGAGCAAAAGTTGTGCCCTCTTCTCGCTGGCGGAAACACTGCCTGCCAACAGCCTTTTATTCTTTCCACGGATTTCTACTGTGCTGTAACCACATGCAAGGCCCATTCCTGCCACACAGAAGTATGTAGTAAGCAGCTGTGTGTGTAGGTCCACCCTCCCTGGGTCACCCAGTCCACAAGAGGTGGCTGAGTGGGTCAAGAGGGGCCCCTGGTGGTACAGCTGCCACCTCCTCCACGGAGTCCCTTAGCCCCCTTTGCCGCAGCTCCTTCCCCACCCTGAGCCTCCATGGACCGAGCAGGTGTTTGATGCATCGATATAAACCCCACACCTAGGGCTAAGGGAGCCACAGGAAGTGAGGTCTTTAGCTTTGAGGTGCTCTGTAATCCTGACTGCCCATGTTCACTTCCGGAGAGAGATAGTTCAGTTACCCATCCAATAATACAGCCATCTCCCGTCTGTTGGGCCAGAGAGACCAGTAATGCCGGAAGCCCCTCTCTGGCGCCTAGCGCCTAGCGTCTGCTGCATTAGCTCCCATGGCTTCCTGTACCGCCCGGCAGCTGGTTTGGAGTGAGTGGGAGGACCGTAGTAACCTGTCAGCGTCCCTGTTGTCTCGTATGCACATGGCCACTCTGGACAAATGGAATTCTCGGGCTGGGTAAGAGTAGGCTGAGGCTTTGCCCATCACACCTACGCACTGCCAAGCCTGCCAGCAGCGTAAATTGCAGGGTTCCGCTCCTGGAGAGATCCGCTGCAGTTTTGTTCTACCTTGGCCCCTGCCATGGAGTCCTGCTTGGATTGAATCCCAGGAGAGAAATATCCCTTCCCTTTGCTAGCTGCTGGCCCTAGCGCCTGTGTCCTATGCCTGAGACAGCAAGTTTGGATGGAATCCTGCATCTACACCAAGGCAGTCCTGGGCTGGACCCATTTCTGGGGCACTGGGCCACTGGTGCACCGGGGCACGGGGGCAGGAGCAGGGCTGGATGCCAGTGAGCTGCTCCTCAATGTACCCACAACTTTCCTAATGGGTGACCCCGAGGGTGGGGAGAGAGGGACTTTTGATCTTTCTTCCACCTTCTCTCTCTGCTATCCCCACCTCTCAGTGTCATTTATGCCACAGAACTGAGGACATAGCTGGAGAGGCAGGCGAATGGAGGTGGCAGAGGAGAGATCCAGCTCCCACTCCCTGACCCAGCCTGTAGCCGCTCTCCTGTTTCCGAATTGCTTTGCTGCTGTGTTTCTCTCCCTGCTCAGCCCCTCTGGCCACAGCCGCCTGAGCAGCTTCCCCATCCATCACGCTGGCTGCAGAGCATCAGAGTAAATCTCACAGAGAACCTTCCTGCTCTGGGCCTCAGAGGACAGGGCTCAGCTGTCAGAGGAGAGAGCGGTTTCCGAAAGGGCCAGAGCTCCAGGCCCTGCAGGACTGACTGACTATGAATCATGGGTGTGGCATCTCAGACGTCTCGGTGCTCCAGAGCCAGGGAGAGGCTTTTAGCACGTACTCACTGTACACTAGGTGCAGTGCAGAGTTGGTATTGCTGCTCCTTCCTTTTCTAGTGGTGGGGATTTTGTGCACGCCCTCTGGGTTGGATTGGGAGTCCTGTGAGCACGAGGCCTGTGTCCAGCTAGAGGGCTGCGTGGCCAGCCACACGTAGTGGGCACTCAGTGTAGAGCTGTCATGGTGCCTACAATGGGAGGCAGATGAAGGCTGCTCATCTCCGGGAAGACCTGGGAGGCAAGGCAGAGCATGGAGCCCAGGCTGCAGCACAGCCTCAGCACTGCTCTGGACAGGGTTGCTCCGCCCCTTCCTTCCCTGTGGGTCACGGCCTCTCCTTCTGCTGCTGTCACCTCTCTGATTCTCTCCTGCTTGTCTGGCCCCATGGCACCCCCAGGCCAGTCCCTGGCGGGGTGCTCAGAAAGCCCACTCAACCCTCCCCCGGAGTCAGCCAGCCCCTCTTCAGCAGTGTCCCACAGTTGTGGAGCCAGCGCAGGCTCTTACACTTATTGGTTTTTCGGGTCCCTCTGTCCCTTCTCTTGACCTGCCTTGCCACCACTATTGTCACCCTGAGCTCATATCTTCCTTTTAATTCACATGGCATTGGCCTCCTAACCAATGGCTATAGGCCTGTCCTCTTCAAAGCCACCTTTCCCAGAACCCCCAAACACCTACCTGATCCTTCTGCTCCCAGGTCTCACCCCCATGGAACCCAGCAGGGGCCCTGCCCCTTCTCCCGCCAGCCAGGCCTCTCCAGAGTCCCTGCTCCAGCAGGCCCACCTTCAGGATGCCTCTGCACCCACACGGACTGGCTGCTCCTCTGTCACCACCGAGACTGCTTGGTCTTGTAATGGTCTGTTATGTCCCATGTACCCCTGCCACGTCTCCTGTCCCCAGCACCTGGCACATAAAGGGACTGACTCTATGTCACTGAATGAGTGAAATGAAATGAAGGAAGGAAGGACAAGAAGCAGGGGTCAGGTGAGCAAATGCTCCTAAGTAAGGGTTAAGAGGACAGGTGACCAGAGAGGCAGGTTGGAGGAGCAACAATGCCAAGAGAAATTAGAAGAGAGTGCAGATTCAGCCGCAGGGGAAAAAAGCTCTGAATCTACAACACACCCTTTCCCTAGCTGCTCCTGTCAGCACCCTCTCAAAGTGAGGAAAAGAAACCTGTTTTCCTTATGACAAAGACTGATTTGATGATAAACCTTCTCGGCTTCCCAGGAGGTGGCAGTGACTCTGATCGGTGAGGAGGAGGCCGAAGGAGTAGGTAAGGGAAGAAGAGGGAGAAGAAAGACAGGAGAGAGTGAGACAGGAGGCGGGGGAGGAGGCTTCTGTGCGCTGATTACTAATGCAATGCGGTGGAGAGCTCAGCAGGTTCTGTGGGGAAGCATTTATTGTGCAGGAGAAAGCAGGCAGCGTGTTCAAAAAGCTGTCTCCCGGCTCTGCAGCCAAGCTGGAGGGGAGGAGAGGGCCCTGCAGGGTTTGGGGGCTGCTCTGCCTCTGAGATGCAGGGTGGGACAAAGGGACTGGAATCTGCTCTCCAGGGCCCGGGGGGTCAACAGAAGGGGAGGGGGCTCATCTGCGTTTCAGGGGGGTATTCCATCTGGAGAGGTCACAGACCCCTTCCTGGGAGGCGTCTCATGGTGCCTTGTCCTTTTCTCTACTTTCCTGGGGGCTGTGCCAGCCCCATCCTGGCACTGGAGTCTGGCAGCACATGGAGGCTCTGGAAGCCCCTGTCCCCGGGGGAGGGCCTGTTCCTTTGAGTGCACCCCCCCCCCCGACTTTCCTCCCCGACCGCTCTGGGGTGGGGTCACCTGGGGGAGGCTCCGTCCTCTAGCCTACTCTGGGGATCAGGAGCTGGACTCTAAGCCCATCTGCTCCAGTCTTTGAACATCCTCCCGGTGAGAAAGCAAAAGAACATAAGGATTCATGGCTTTGCAGACAGTCTGCACCTCCCACTCCAGGGGAATCTAATCCACTCAGGCCAAGGGAGGAAAGAGGAGGCGGCCCGAGGCCACACTGGTTAGTGTCCTGCACTCATCTCCTTGGGGTGGGCACGGCAGGGGCCTCCACTTCTGCTGTGGCAAAGCAGTAGATGTCATCGAAGCCCATTCTGTCCAGTCCAAGGGGGTCGCCATCCGACTCTGAAGCCTGGAGACCCTGGAGCCCCAGAGTGAGTCTTCCCGAGGCCGTGACCAGAGGCAAGTGACAATCAGACCCCCTTAAAATGCTCCTTACTGCCCCCTCCTCAAAGTCCCCCCTCCTGGAAGCTGGGATTCTCCCTCCCTCTTCAAGCTCTCCCTTAGGGCTCCTGTCTCATGCTGGGCTCCCCCTTCTCCACTCAGTCCCTCATTACCCTTCCGGGCCCGGTAGCCAAGCAACAGATCCTTCCTCCTTAAAGGTTATGTTTTCTCTGGTCACTGTCACCCTCTGCTTTGTGAATCACGCTCACTTCCCTCCTGCCTTGTGTTTTTAGCATGAGTAACAGGGACTGAGGACATCAAGTTTTTCAGAGAAGGATCCGTTGTGCTTACAATAGAACCCTGAAGCCCTTCCTGTTCAGGGCCGGGCCTCTCTGGCCCCACCCCACCCCCAGCTCTGCCTGCTCACCTGGGCCTCACCTGGCCTCTTCTTACCTCCGCGAACTCGCCATGGTTGCTTCTGCTCAGGGCCTTTGTACCTCTGTCCCCTCTGCCTGGAGTGTGTTCCTGCCACTTTGCTGGCTGCTGCTTTCTTCTCGTGGAGATGTCAGCTCAGCCATCACCACAGACGTGACTTCCTTGCCTGCCACACCTACTGTCACCATCTTCCACTCCCAGTATCTGAGGCTTCCTTTCGAACACCACTTCCCTCCCCAGTTATATGGTTTGTGATGGTTTATCTGTTTGCTCTGTTGTCTGTGTCCTCTCCCCCAGACTGAGAAGAGACCTGCCTGTTTCTTATGCTGATGTCTCTAACACTTAATAAAGAGCCATTCACAGAGGTAGAGGAGGATGCTAGAGACAGTAAGGCAGGGGCAGGGCTGGATCTCTGGGAATCTCTCTGGCCAGCGGCCTTGTGGATTCAGAGGGGCCTTCTGTGTCCAGCTCAGAAAACAGAGACCCAGGATCCATGTGAAAGGGAGGATCTTCCTGGTCAGGAGTTGGCGGGTCCCCTGCAGCCTCTGAGGCCACTCTGCTCAGGGTAGGGTGAGTGTGCTTGCTCCTCAGCTTTGACACTTTGCCTGGTCAGGGCATCTTCACAGGCCGTGGTAGAAGCTATTTGGAAAACACCACCCACGAAGTAGCACTCACCTGGGCATGGGGTGCTGGGACTTTGCTGGGTGATGGCAGCAAATAAGTGAAGGGCTCCCCTTGGGCCCCAGGTAAGGGACAAGTGGGCGGTTCCCAGACTCTTTGGAAGGAGAGGGGCAGCAAATTTGGGGCTCAACCCGCTTGCCCCTCAGCCACAGTGCACAGGAATGGCAGGGCTGGGGCTGTGCAGACTGGGCTGGCCCACCTGTGCAGTTCCTGTCCCCATGACGGGGCTGCAGGGGGAGAGGCTCCCAGCTCAGACCTGGCAGGCAGTCGCCCCGGGCCTCGCTGTGATTCTGTTTACCAATAAGCAGGAAGAGCTTATTGTGCTCAGGGCTCAAGGAGTGGAAACAAATCAGAGACTAGGAGCTCAGGAGCCAAAAAGTGGGGCTCAGACAATAGGTAGGAAGGGAGTGGGTGTGGGAGGGAGATCTACAGGAAAGGCTGGGAGGAGAAATCCAGGTGGTAGGTGCCGCCAGTTGGGGACATTAGGAGAGGGAGGGAGGAGAAGGGGCCATTTAGGGTCAGATTTCTTTGCTTTTTGTTTTGTTTTGTTTTTTGGTACCGGGAATCGAACTCAGGTCCTTGCGCTTGCGCAGCAGGTGTCGAAACCACCGAGCTAAACCCCCGGGCCTGGGGTCAGATTTCTCTCGAGGTCTGTCTCCCCCACACAGGGGAGCTGCTCTGGCACAGTGTTTATTGGGTGTGGTCTGCACAAGATTCCCATAGAGAGCATGGGAGGAGACATGCTTCAGCATGTGTGTCAGACACCCAGCTCCAATCCAGGAGGTTTGGAGGGCTTTGCAGACAGGCCAAGTTGGAAATTCCATTCTGCCTCTTACTTGCTCTGTGACCTTAGGCCAGGAACTGAACCTCTCTGAGTTCTTGTTGTTTTGGGGTTTTTTGCTACTGGTACTGGGGTTCATGACCTTGTGCTTGAGAGGCAGGCGGCGGAACCACTGACCTAAATCCCCGACTCTGAGTTCTTGAATAAAATCGGGGCATTGGATTGATGATACATACAATGCCATGGGCTAGCCCAAGGCCAGGTGCGGTGTCTTACCCATGGTGGCTGGGTAGCTTTCTGCAGCCTGGACCTCGGGCCCTGCTTAAACCGGAGGGGAGATCCCCCTCTGCACCAGACAAAGGCCTGTCTGGAAACAGGAGCAGAGACCAAGGGACACAAGGACCACATTTCTGCCAGCTTCCTGCCTCTCTGCCTGCTGTCACGTCTGCAGGGCTGACGTCTGCATCTGCTGACTTCCACGGGACCTTATCTTCAGACCGGCCTCTTCGGAGGGGCAGCATCTACACCGAGAAGGTGATTTCATCCCAGGAATACAGCTGATCCAAAGACTTGAGCCACAAAGGCTATGTTTTCTCCTCTGCAGGGCGTCTCAACATCTGGATAACTGCTTACCACCTTCTTATTTTGCAGAACATTCCCAGCATAGCAGCCCTTTGTGTCCCTCTGAGCTGCTCTTTTTTGGGGTTATCCAGGCCCTCTTGTACCCCGACAGTCCACCTCTTCGCTGCCTATCTGTTCCCTGCCTCTAGCACTGCCCCACTGCCTGTCCCTAGAACACCTACCCTCCAGGGGTTTATTTCTTAGATTCCCCAAGAGAGACTCCACTGGTTTTGCAGGTGCGGACTCCAGAACCTGCTGACAGAGAGGGGGTACTCTGGAAGGAAGAGTCCCTCTTTTGAGACTGCAGGTTATAATCCCTGAGGGTTTTGGGTTAGGGGAATTTGCCATTCAATCTCTGCTGCCCCTGGTGTCAGGATGTCAGCATGTGCGTGGAGGGCTGGAACCGCGCCTTCTTCAGCATGGATCAGAGACCGGCCAAGAGCTCTGGCAGCAGAGTCAGCTAGAGGCCAGCTGTGCTCCGGACAGGATCAGAAGCTGGCTGTCTGTGCTTCCTTCCTTTTGCTCCTCCTCTTCATCAGATCCTTCTTTGTCCCTGTGAGTCTTGCCATGGGAAGGGCAGGAAGGAGAGGTTCAGTCTTTGTTCTCAGACTAGGTCTGTGTTGCAGACCTAGTAGGGATGGGCACTGTGGTCCTGGGGCTGGGATATGCTTTGAGGATCAGAACCTGAGGGAGGCAGCCCGGCCAGGAGGCTGGACGATGGAGAGTTTTAGGCGCTGATTTGCCACATGTTCCACAGGAAAGCCAGGCCGATGCCCAGCAGTGCACATTCTCTTGCCCCTCCGTTCCTCTGAGGTGGCCGCAGTCTGAAGCCCCTCTGGGCCCCCTTGTGCCTGAACTGAGACACACAAGTAGAAAAGGACTCCGCAGACGGCTGCACCCGTGGTGCAAGAGGAGGCCCCGAGGCTGTTTGCTCCAGCACCTGAGCCTGGAAGGGAACACAGAAGGTGGCAGGGACAGCAGAGGGGAGATACCTGTGTGCAGGTCCACTGGGCGTCGGGAAGGGCAGCACGGGCTGGACTGGGCTGAGGCTGGGGGGGGCCCCGGCTGTTTTGCCACCGGGTCGGGTCAGTCGGGGTGGGAGGACGAGTGGAATGTAAACAGGCATCTTTCCTCCGTCTTTCCCCGTGGTCCCGGCCACGCTGCGGAGACCGAGGGAGGAGACTCTGAGGCTGCCGGAACCCGGAGACCGCGAAGCGGCTGGCCGCGGCAGAGGCGACCTTGAGACAGAGGAGAACCAGAGTGGAGCGGGAGTCTGTGGGGAAGAGGGAGGGGCGGGAGGAAGGAGGGTGCAGGGAGGGGCCTCTTGTCTGTCTGTCTGTCTGTCTACCTCCCTCCGTGCCCGGAGCGAGAAGGACAGACTCGGGCCTGGGTTGGGGGGGATGGGGCCAGTGTGCCCTTGAGCCCCGGGTTTCCCTGGGCCGAATCGAGGTCACTCGTGTGCTCCCCGAGGATGCAGGCGTGCTCCTGCCAGGGGCTGCTGACTCCGAATCCCGGGGGGCACCCCTTTTCCAGCCTGGGAGATGCCCTTCCCAGTTCTTGCTTTTCCGAGTGTTTTGGGGAGCTGGGGTGGAGCTTAGTGGTACAGCGCTTGTCTAGTATGCACAAGGCCCTGGGTTCCACCCCCAGCACTGCAAACAAAACAAAACCAAACAAAAAACCGAATAAAAAAATCAATAATAAATAAAACTCTTGGTCGGCCACTAATCTACTCTAGGCGTTGGAGGTGGGAATTCCCGTGCCTCCCTCAGGAATTCCCGGCAATGACTTTCCCTCACAGCCCCACCCCATTTTGTTTTTGTAAATTCTACACTCTTTGTCATCTTTTTCCTGGACAAAGTATGTGGCCTCCAATTTTCTCTCTGTAAAGTAGGGATAAGGATTCCTCACCAAGTAGTTGGGACGGTGGAATTAGATCCCACATGAAAAAGAGATTTGCAAAGTGCAAATCTGCAACCTAAAAGAGCTTAATGTTCCCAGGAGGAGACTGAAGGGAATAGGAAGCAGAAAGGGAGTCTGGAGGGGAGGTAGGGGGAGGAAACCTCCAGGCCCCCTAGGTGGATTTGGGCCCTCTGGCTCTAGCAGCAGACTCACCCCTTCTTTGTCATAGAGAAGAGGGGCTCTAGCTTCTCCCCTCCACCTCCTTGGACACTCCCAACAGGTGAGGCTGGCCTTGCTGGGGTGCCGCTGAGGAGCGAGGGGCTCCTCTCCCTGCAGGGCTGGTGGCTGGGCCCCAAGTGGCATTGACAGGGTCAGAAGCAGGTGCGGATGGACTGCTGACCGACCTGAGGACCAGGATGAGTGAGGTCAGGTAAGTGTGACCCTGGGAGGAGGTGGGGTCTGGGGCAGACAGACTGCTGGCTGGCGTGGGCAGTAAGACACTAGGGCTGGCTGCCCCGCTGCCCAGACCCTGTGGCCCCCTCCTGGGCTCCATTCCTGGCTGGCACCCACCCTCCTGGCTGATCTTCTTCATCCTGCAGGACAGGAGGGCCACTGCTCACTCCTTTATGTCCGAGCAGTGCAGGAGCCCAGCTCCTTTGCAGAAGACAGGTTGTGGCAGTTGACCCCACCCATCCCCTGGGTGGAGGGACAGATGCTCTGTTTAGAATTTCTTCAGGGAGATGGCCAACAAGGGCATTCTTTCTGTTTCTCGGGCTTCCCCAGCCAACACTGGGGGATTAGTCAGGACAGCTGTGGAGGTGGAGGCGTGGCCTTGGGGAAATCCTACAAGTACACAGAGTGGCCCCAGGGAAGGCGGTGGAGGACAGGAATTGTTGGTCCTCTCCTCCTGCACTCAGGCAGGAGTCTGATGACCTGTGTGTGCAGATTCACCATGGGCAGCTGGAGATGACACGGCTCCTAGTGCCTAGGAAGCCAGCTCTGGAGAATCTCTTTTATGATTGTGTGTGTGTGTGTTTGTGTGTGTTTGTGCGTGTGTGCGCTGTGGGATGGGAGCTGTCCTTATCCAGGGTTTTCTTGAAGTTGGAGATCTTGAGTCTTACAGCTGTTGCATGCTGAGGCTTTCCATAGTCCTATAGGATGTGGAGGGGAAAATAGGATATGGAAGAGTGTAGGAAGGGTGAAGAGGAGAGGAAGAGAGACAGAAATGCACAGAGCTGGCCTCTCTCTCTCTCTCTCTCTCTCTCTCTCTCTCTCTCTCTCTCTCACACACACACACACACACACACACACACACACACCCCAAGGAGCCAGTGGCAGCTCTAAGCTCACTGCCTTCCCTGTCCTCCCTGGGGCAATGTGTGCTGGGCTGCTTTATCTCTAGGAGAGAAGGAGACGGAAACCTCGCTCAGCATCACACGGTTCCCCCCTGCCTCGTCTGGGAGCCAGTGCATGCAGCGCTGGTCCAAGCGTCAGTCAGTTGTGTGAGTGGGTAAGTGATTCATCTCTTCTAGCTCCTGATTTCTTCATCTGGGGGATGAATAATAATTCCTGACTTGTCAGCTTACGCACTGTCATGAGGATCCAGAGTGCTCAGTGAGGTGCTAGACAGGTGGGGGGGGCAGTCATTAACAGGTTCCCTTCCATGTGGGCCACAAGAAACACCTGTCCCTCCAGACTCAAGGACCACCTGGGACCCTGTGTGGTTGCCTTGGCAACCCAAGGCTTGGCCAGCTCCTACTCTGTCTTTGGTTTCAGCTTAAATGTCAATTCTACAAGGGGGTCTTCCAGACCCTTACACACAGCCCCATTTTATGAACCCCTGTAATGTTCTGTGTGTTCCCTTTAGAGCACTTATAAGTCAAATAGTGTGGTTATGTGTGTTAACCATTGGTTTAACACCCATCTTCGGCACTAGAGTAGAAGCTCCATGAGGCAAAGGAGTCTGTACATATCATGTCACCGGCATGTGACACTGTGCCTGGCACATGGCAGGCAGGTGCTCCAGAAAACCCTTGCTGCATGAGCGAAGGCACTGCCGGCTGAGCACCAACCCTCTCGGCCCCCTTGCCCCAGGTCTCCTATCCTTTATCATTCAAAGAACAAGTCAGCTGGGTAATGGTTGCTCTTCCCACCCACTCAGCACTGTAGGCCCTGCCCAGCACCCAGAAAGATCGCAGGAAATTGCTATATTTATTTATTATCTTTGCCCAAGGCTGCCCTCTGCTGGTTGAACATTGCAGGGTAGCCTGGGAAGGACAGAAACCTTAGTGGTCAGAAACCAGCCTTCTGAGCCTGGCCCAGGCCTGGGAAGAAGAGGTCAGAGCTACTGAAAGGGCATCCAGCAGAAGAGTCATTCTGCATCCTTCTGCTTGGCTCCCTCCTGATCTCACAGGAGGTCCCAGCTCAGGAAGAGCAAGAAATTAAGGAGTCTCTACTCACCTCCACTAGCACAGCTCAGGGGTAGAGAAGGGCTAACGGCTATTCTGTCTCCTCCATGGAGTGCTGGTGAGCTTTCAACAACCAGACTCGAAAACCAAAACCCAAGACTGGTTTATAGCGTTTATGGATTCCATGGTGTAAATCTCCCACCACGGTCAATTTCAAAATACCAATGTGATGTTACCGAACAAGAACAGGGAAGAGATACTAAGTAGCAGACCATTAGATTGAATTTCCACCACACAGGTGCCGTGGACATAAGTAACTTCAGGAGCATGTTCAACAGCAAAAGACAGTAAGATGATTAGGAAGTGATGAGTTTTGAGTATTTATTACATTTGTTTTCAATATATTTAATGGTGAGGTTATATAATTTGCTTCTCCGTAACAGCTATGTCTAACAACTGACTTGCAAGATTCTAGAAAATATGATAATCAGTTCTTGCAAGCCCCACAGCTAACAGCTGGCTCCAGAGCACCGCTGGCCTCTTCTCCCCTGCCCTCTCCACCCTCTGCCTCTTCCTCGTCCTCCTCCTCTTTCCTGGCTTTCCTGGCACTCTGTGTGGGCAGGAGGGATGGGGAATATGAAAAAGAGCTCTACTGCAGACGCCGCTCTGCCCGGAGCCAGGAGACATAAGGTGTTAAGGAAAGAGGAGAGGGAAACGCAAATCTGGCTACTGAAGGACAGGGCGTCGCAGTGTGTGTGTCTGTGTGTGTGTGTGTGTGTGTGTGTGTGTGCAGGGACTGAGGTGGTGATTTTGCAACTGGATCACGAGGCTGTCTAGTGCTGCTTAGACTTGGGGGACAGGGCGCCATGTGCCCTCGGTGGGCTCTACCTGGGAGGAGAGGACAGGACACTGGGGCTAGGTGAAGCGGCCAGTGGGGAGCCTGGGCAGGCAGAAGTCGGTGCCCGGGCAGAGACTGAGGTTGACAGGGTTACCGTCCAGGCAGATGTCTTCCAGCCGCCTGCGGGTGTGTCTGTGCTCCTTGGTGTCACAGAGGGTGCCTCTCGCCAGGGTCTCTATCACGTTATTCTGCAAAGCACAGGCTGCAGCCGAGTCCCTGCCCAGAGGCCCCTCTCTCCGAAAGCCCACATCCACCATTGCCTACTCTGCCTTTCCTGGGCCACTGAGGAAACCAAGGCACAAAATGTGGAAACCACACAGGGAGTGAGGCAAGGACACCCATGGAGGATGAAGGGAGAGTGAGGTGAAGGGAAGAAGGGTAGGAAGGATGGAGGCATTGACAGTAAGAGAAGAGGAGAGACAGAAGGTAAGAAAGGGGGGAATGGGAAGTCAGGTAAGTGAGATGAAATAAAGATGCAAAGGGAGAGAAAGTTTTATAAAAGAAGAAGTAGAGAGGTGGGCATGGTGACCCATGCCTGTACTTCCAGCACTCTGGGAGGCTGAGGCAGGAGGATCACAAGTTCTAGTCCTGCCTTGGCAACTTAGTGGCTTAGTGAGACTCTGTCACAAAAATTAAAAGGGGGAGAGGTTGGGGATGTAGCTCAGTATGAAGGTCCTGGGTTCAATCCCAGTTCTGTAAAAAAAGCGGGGGTGGGGGGGGCAGAGGAAAGAAGGAGGAGAAATAGAGAAAGTTAAATGGGGGCCACGGACAATGATCTAGACAAGAACATGTCTTCAATACACCCCAGCTGCTGGGTCCACGTCCCCTTCACTCCCAGGAGCTGCCCCTGCTATCTGCCCCTGCTCTCTGCCCCCACTCCTGCCTGAGGCCCTCACCTGGCAGAGGCCCTCACCTGCAGATGTAGCAAGCACAGGCTCAGGGCCAGAGGCCCGGGGACAGAATCCAGCAGGTTGTCCACCAGATAGAGGAACTGCAGCTTCTCCAGGGCCTGTGGGACACAGAGCACTGGAGGCTGGAGGCCCTATTGGGCCTTGGCATCGGGGAGGTGCTGATGAGGCCGGGGTCGGGGACTCCTTTCGTTCACTCAGGGTTTACTTAGCCTCAGCCATGCGCTGGACTCTGTGCTGGGTGCTGGGCGTGGGGCTGCTTGGTTCTGTAAGGAGCTAACAGACATTGACTGCAGGTGAATGCAGGAGCAGAGGTGTTGCACCTAGGCGCTGGCAGCTGGGGGAGTGGGGGCTGCAGTGATGGCTGGGAGGGCAGCCGGAGGGAGGATGGGGACATCTCCGTGCAGCCTCACTTCTCTGTCATCAGAGGGATCCACCCGGTGCTAAGTGTGCAGCAGATGTGGGCGCACTTGGATGTCAGGCCAGTGGAATGAGAACCCCAAGGCACAGAGGCAGCTTGTGTCTGGGGGTGACAGCACTACCAGAAGCAGGTGGTCTAATGGGAGCAGGACTGGGGGAAAGAGAAGCCTCTGGGGGCCTGTAGAGGAGTGAAGAATAATAGCTCCCATTCAGGGAGCACCTGCTATCCGCATGCCATATTCCTCTGCTCTGGGTAATTGCTGCTGTAAAGAATCCCACAGCTAGGGTGTCAGGCAGGAATCACTGTCTTCATTTTGCAGGTGAGAAACAAGATCAGAAGGGTATAGTGACTTTACCACCCAGGAGCTCAGCTTTTTCTGGCTCCAAAGCCCCTGCCTCCCCTAGGCTGAGAAAAGTCTCAGGACAGGGCAGAGAGAAGCCTGCTCACATGGAGACAGCTGGATGTTGCTTAGGGCTGGGGCAGTGAGCGAGCTCAGTGATCATGTGGATGCAGCCCTTCACCTGGGAAACTGAGGCCAGAGGGCACGCAGAGCTCCTGACTCCACAGAAGTGGTGTGGGCACTGAGTCTTGCATCCACCCCCAGGACCCCTGCACACAGGGTGGAAGGTGTCAGGGGGTGGGGTAGCAGAGGGTCTAAGGCATGACTGTGCCTTCAGCCTGCTTCAAAAAGCAGCTCTGGCCAGGTATGGTGGCGCACAGCTACTCTGGAGGCTGAGGCAGGAACAACAAAAGTTCAAGGCCATCCTGGGCAATATAATGAGACCCTGTCTCAAAATGAACTGAAAGAGGGCCGGGGATTTAGCTCAGTGGTGTAGGGCCTGCCTGGCAAGCGTGAGGTCCTGAATTCGATACCTGGTACCAAAAAAAAGAGTGGAAAGGAAGAAGAGTAGAGTGGGGTGGGGGCTGGGGAGAAAGATTGGCACTTCGTGGCTTCAATCCCCAGTACTGGAAAAAAAGGTTTGACTTGATTTGATGCTTCTAAATGTAGGTTAGTTTGTGAAAAGTACACTGTAGTCATGCGCTGCTTAACTGTGGGGATATGGTCTGAGAAATGTGTCATTAGGCAGTTTCTTTCATGTGAGGAGTATAGAATACGTTTCCACAAACTAAGAGAGCCACAGTGTCATAGGCAACATAATCTTAGGGGCCCACCCCCATCTATGTCATCCAGTCCTGGTGGAAATGTCACGAACTGTGGGCCTGTACCTAAGAAAGTGACAAAGAGCATCTGAATGAAGGAGATCAAGTCTCCGAAGGCTGTTCCTAACCACGCAGCAGACCTGGAGAGGAAGTGCGGTCAGTCTTGTCCACTCTGCTTCACTTGCTCAGCAGAACTGCAACCAGGCTCTGCCCAGCCCTGTGGAGCGGGCAGCCCCAGGGGCTGCGTTGGTGCCATGTGATCTGGCCTTTCCCCCAATAGGCAGCCAGCCAGTGACCCAGCAGATTGTCTCTCTGGACACTGTGACCATGCAGGGACAGTGGTTAGTCACCGAGTGGTGGGTTTGGGAGACGAAATGGTAGGTAGGCTTTAGGGTTAGGTAGGCAAGCCATGGGCAAGCCCGGTTTTCGGGGAGCAGAACGTATGAGTATCCCAAGGATGCTAGTGTGTGGAGGGAAGAACAGGCAATGAAGGTGCATGGGAAGAAGCCAGACAAGGGACTTGGGGTCCACAGAGGCAGAGGGAAGTTGCTGATCTGGGTTGCTGGTCTCCTCCATTCCCAGGAACAGGCACACAAGGCCTGGTAGTGTGCTCCCCACTCATGGAGGCTGTTGGAACAGCATGCTGCAAAAGTCCTCTCCTGAGCCAGAGAGTTTCCTTCAACCAGAGAACCTTTAATAAGCAACACACGGGAAAGGAAGAAAAAAATGGGCATGGAGTTTTATACCCCAGAGCAAGGGTGAGGCAGGGAAGCCTCCAGATGCTGGGGGTAGGGGTGGGGCAGGTGGCACAGGGCAGACTGCAGGCCCCCACTCACCCTGAAAGCCCCAGGCTGTATCCCTGAGCTCCGGAGACGATTCAGGCAGACATCCAGCAGCTCAATGCCTGGGGGCAGCATGGGCAGAGCTGCCAGCTGGTTCTCCGACAGGATCAGTTCCTGCAGGGCCGGCAGCAGGTGGAGGGCATCGTTATCGATGGAGGAGATGATGCTGCCGGAGAGGTCAATCCTCTTCAGCTTTGCTGAGGGACAGGGAAGGGTACGGAGATGTGCAGTCTTTCCTCACCCCCACCAGGTCTGTCTCCACCCCCTCAGTGTCAGGGGATTTTAACCCGTCTCCATCAGCACTAGGTCTCCAAGCCAGATCCGGTCTCCTGGGAAAAGCCCTTGGTTCCTCCATTCCTGTCACTGTAGTTTCATGCTGGGCTGTGGGTGCCTACCTTGCATCTGATTGGAAGAAACCTTTCACGGACAAGAGCCAAGAGGCCCAGAAATCCCTGGACACTCCCCACCCATGAGTTTACACAAAGGGCATCGAAGCCTGGAAGGCCGTGGAATTAGTGGTGGAAACTGGTGTGGCACCCAGGTCTCCTGTCTAAAGTAGCAGAACAACCACCCAACCATCGGAACAGCACCAGAGCCCAAGAGTAGACCGGGGATGGTACAGTCCAGAGGTCAATGCAGCTACAGTTGCTGGGACATCCTGAAAATTTTGACTTGATCACACTTTCCCTTCCCAACTCTCTGGTAGAAAATAGGCCACTTCCACTGTTTAAACTTCTCAAGGGGAGGGAGATGAAGGGCTTGGGGCTCCATCCCTTTGACAACAGGACAGACTGAGAGCTAGCAGGACAGGGTTGGCACAGGGTGAGTCTAACAGCATCTGGCCAGGTGCACGGGAAAGGACCTGCCTGGCCCCTCCCCCCCTTCTCCCGGGTACGCATACTCAGCCCTGTGAAGTCTCCGGCCCTGATATGGCTGATGTGGTTGAAGCGAGCATACAGGTAGGTGGTCATCGGTGGGAGAGGAGGGATGTTCGCCAGGTCGGTGTCGTCAAAGTATATGGAGGAACCGAGGCACACACAGAGCAGCCAGGTGGGCAGCCCCGACCCAGGTGGGAGTCAGAGAGGGAGAGCCGTCAGGCTCTGCTGCAGCTGCCACAGCCAGTGTTCTCACCCCAGAGAGGTGGCCAGAACCGACTGGCTGCTCTGAGTGTCCAGTCCTAGCCCCAAGAGAATCAGGTTCGCCCTGCTTCCATTAGACTCTGGTCTTTTGTAGGCTTTCCTGTGTCTATTGGGCATCTCCAGGACTTCAGCTATCAGTCTCCTTTCCACAGGGATCCTCTCTGGTCCAAAAGAATACAGTGAGGATGAAAGAAAGCCAGAATCCAGTGTAATAGCCAGGGGTGTGGCTCTGCCAGCTGCCTTGGGGACAGGGGTCGGACACAGTCTGTGTGGCTCCAAGAAGCATAACAGAGCCACGGCAGAGAGGACGATGCCTGCCCTGTACCCATTTCCCCTCTTATGGCATTGGCATCGTTTTTATGGGGAAATAGCCCTCCCCTGTTCTCAGCCTGGGGCCTCATCTCTGGAGCATGCAGTCATGAGGTGGAGGCCAGGCCATCTGACAGACTGGCTGTGAAAGGCTGGGTGGACTTCACTGGCTCACAGAAATGAGCAGTGCAGGGGCTTTCTGTCACATGCAATCACAGGTGCCAAGACTACCAAGAGCCCAGCATTCGGCCCACTCCAGGAAGCACGCTAGCAGCAAGCAGTGACACTGCTCCTCTCTGCAGCAGTGACCAGCAGGAGTAGGTGAAGTGTGTGTGTTTGTGTGTGTGTGAGTTTCCCGCCTTAACTGTAGGCCTCACACAGCAGGTCCAGCAAGGGCCTTTATGGTCTTCCGTCCTGAGACTCTCACTCAGAGATGACATAGATGCCTGAACGAGTACCCTGGGGGATGTCCCAGGACCCTGGGTCTACCCAGGCAAGAGGCAACAGGGACGCTGAGTACCAGCAAGTCGAGAATGAGATGCACCCCTACACCGCCTCAGTTCCTGATCCCCTTCGGAGTACTGAGCGCCCACTGCTGGACACCAGCATGCCAGTCTCTGGGGGAGGAGAGAGAGCTGCTGAGGAGGAAAATTCAATGCTGAAAGCTGTGTGACTGCTTCATTTGCCCCCATGCCAAGTGACAGCCACAAAGTTATTTATTCTTCTCTACAGGCTTCTAATTGTCTCTAATCTAATTACCACTCAACCTGCTTCCTGAGTGGGGCTGTTAATTAAGGGATGGTGGCTTTGCTGGGGCATAGGGGAGTCCTTGCAATGCTCTGCTTCCTGTCCAATTTGTGCATTCACGAAGAAGTACTGGGGATAGCCAGCCTCTCCTTTGGGTTTTTGTTCTCTGTTCTTACTGTGACTCTCTCCCTTCCTCTCCCTGCTGATAAAGGCCCCTCTTAGGCATGACCACACTCCACTTTGATAGCCTCTGGTCCTGAATCGTGACTTCTTAGCCCATGACCAATGGATGTTGTGGCCATCTGACTGGCACTTACCTTGGCTGGTTGGGGAGCCCAGTAAGCTTGGCATAGTTGGCAAAGTAGCCCTGGTCATCACGGGGTTGGATGTTCTTGTAGCTATAGTGTTCTGGGTGGGACCGATCCTGCTTGGAGGAGTTAGCCTGGTCACTCTAACCTGGGGACAGCACACAGTGGGTCCCTGAGAAGGATTTAACTTTGGCTTCTGGAAACCTCGGTGACCAATTTCAAACCTGCAGAGTCACCATGGGGAAGAAGGTAGGAGCTAGGAGGGAAACTCAGAGTGGGTGCAGATGAGGAGGCAGGCCCAGTGCAGAGAGGGACAGTCAGGGAACCAGCTGGGAGCCAGAGCCCAGTTCCCAGGATTTCCCAGGCTGGTGCTCTCCCCTGGCTCCGCACAGACCCAGCTCAACCTGGACATGGGCAGAGGCTGCCCAGGTCAGCCCCTGCAGAGGCGCAGGTGCTGCCAAGAAACTCAAGGTGGCAAACAGTCTAAGGAAAGAGGTAGGGCTGGGATGGCTTTCCCTTTTCTAGGCAGAATTTGAGGACACGGCTGATCCTCACCCTAATGCGACATGGCTTAGGATCCTGTTTGGTGGCCTGGGAGGGATGTACGACTTTGGGGTGGGTTCTTACCAAGTTTGCTGCAAATGGAGCAAGAAATTGGAGCTCTGCGTCCTGGTTGTTAGTCTCCTGTAAGGGACAATTTCCTATGCAAGAACAGGGCTGAGAATTTGCACTCTAGAGAAAGAGTTGGGGCTTGAGAGACCCGCACTGCAGGGCAGGAGGAGGGAAGGGTCCCGCTTGACCCCATCTCTTGGGGCATGCAGTCAGTCCACCGTGCCCCTCACCTCAGGGAGCTGGTCCTCAGGGTCTTCGGGGTCCTCAGGTCACTGCCCTCACTGGAGTCGTCCAGGCTCGGGCCATGGTTCCCCACATGCAGGGCTCCATAGGCATCGTCTTCGCCATGGCTTGGCTCTTCTCTCCTCTTCCTCTCCTCTGGGACAGAAGCTGGCCCTGTGTCCTGCAGCACCAGGCTCAGCACTCTCAGGTAAGCCGAGAGCCTCATGGGGGGCTAGGGGGGCTGGGTTGAGAATGCGCAGCCCTAGGCAGTGGGCAGGAGGAGGGGCAGCGGTTGGTTGGAGCTTTCTCAAGCTTTGTGGGAACAGCTTTCAAACTTGCCCTGCCTCCCACTGCGCCCTCGAAGGCTCTTGCCATTCATCACGCTCACTTTCTCAGTGGCCCCATCCACCCAAAGGCTCCCGAAAAGCTGGGGCTGCACCTAGAGGCGTCTCTAGCCCTCCTCTGTGGCACTTGATGCCGGTGTTCAGGTATCCACCCCACAGTGCACGCAGACAGACACCCGGCGTAGGCTTGCTACTCCTCAAACACTTATGGGAGGCCTGGGGATTTAGCTCAGTGGTGCTGCTGCCTGCCTTGCGAGCAAAATGTCCCGAGTTCAATCCCCAGTACCAAAAAAATCCCCCAACCAACACTTATGGGAGGGACTTGCCTCTGGGAGGACAGAAATGAATGTGGCACATCCCTTCCCAGCCATTCTTAGTCCATCTGGAGATGGCTTACGATTTGACATATCACAGAAAAAAGAAGATAGAGTCTTAAAGTAGACGCTTGGAAATGCAGCTTTTTAGAAACAGATGACTATAGATGTAAGAGAGTTCTTTGTGTGGTTTCTTTGATTTTGGGAGGGTCCCGAGATATGTGTAAATCTGTGTGTGTGCCCTGGTGACTATGCACACATGCAGTGTGTGTGTGAGACTGTGCATGTTCATGCAGTTCCCGCATGTCCGCACACATGGGTGAAGTGTGGGGTGGGTGTTGAAGCGTGTACACAGGCGTAGCCAGCATGTGCCTCCCTCCCAAGCCAGCTGCACATGTCTCTGTAGGTCTTCCTCCTTAACTTCAGCTGGGCCCAGGGGTAGCCCCCAGCAGCAGCAAGAGAAGTCTTCATCTCACCTCCCATTCCCAACCAATCTGCAGGATCATTGAACATTTGAGTATCAGTGGGCCTAAGGCCTTCAACCTCATACCTTACCTTTAGATGCTCTTGGCTCTCAAATAGAGCCCAGCAGCTTTCAGGGAGGTAGGGACTCTGATGGACTGCACCAGGGCTGGGGCTAAAAGCAGCAGCTGGCTGGAGGATAGAGGCGAAGCCAGGCTGACTGTCGAATCAGATCTGTCACTCATTCTGATCCTGCTGTTTCCCCTCCTCTTTTGGGGGGGGGTCTCCATTCGCATACCTCTGCTTGATGAACCGGAATTCTTCCTCTCTCCCTCTGCCTGCTCTGGGGCCCCTTCCCCTTGCTGTCTTTCTGGGCCACCCTTCTCGAAATAAGGTCCGGTCTTAGAGAGGCAGAAGGGAGAGTCCTCACCCCCCAGGTTCTGAACTCCTGGGAGGGCTGGATCGAGGGGATGGAGTCAGAGCTCGCCTTCCCAGCTGGTTTTCTTCGGCCCAGTATGTGCTTACTGGGAGAAGTGCTGCTTTCCTTAGTGTCTCGGGCAGGCTGGGGTGAAGGTGTTGAAGATGTCTCCTCCGATTCTGCAGCCTGCACCCTCCTCTCTGGCCAAGTTTGTCAGCCCTATCCCCTGTTCCCTGTTGCCTTCCACTGTCCACATCCTGAATCCCTGCTTCAAGGCCCCCTGAAGTGACCTAGTCTGAACCCCAGATTGTACTGAGGAGGAAACTGAGGCCCAGAAGGGCCCAGAGAGGGAGGAGTTGCTCGAGGTTACACAGATTTCCTGAGTCCCAGGCCAGAGTTTTCTGTGGTTCACTTGATCCTCTTCTTCTCTGCCTCCTCCCGTGAGTTCTGAGACCGCATGTCTCGGACTCTCAGAACAGATGGGCTTGGCATAGCTCAGCTGTGCCTGGAGCCCCGGGTGAAGGCACAGGCGCAACAGTTCCCCAAGGGGGCACCAGCTGCAGGGGGAGGGGGCCTTCCCGCAGTGCAAGAGCCAAGCTGGAGAGCAACGCACAAGTACCTGGGCCCCTGTCAATCCACACTCTGGGGAGCTCCACCATCAGGGGCCCTGCCGGCCTGGGAGGAGCCCTGGAACCAGAGGGGGGTGCCCAGGAGGCAGATGGCCGATTGTGGGCTGCTCTCCTGCATGTCCACCCCCACAGCCAGGCCTTGCAGCCAGAGCCCTTCTGCCCCCTACAGTCAGCCTGGAAGCTTGCCCTCCCAGCCCAGGCCGTTCATTCCTGCGAAGAATGCAAATCAACTGCTCATTCATTCCCCGGCCACCTGCCTCCACCATCCCTCCAGGCTGGATGACAGCCCTGTGGCACTCGGCTATGCCTGATGCACTGCGCACCATCCCCTGCCACAGGCCGCCCTGACCCCTCGCCAGTCCTCACAGCCAGCCAGAGTTCGCTCTCAGCCCCAGGCTCGCCCTCCCCCATTCCTGCCTGGGAGCCACCTTGGGTGGGGACCCTCTCCCGGCTTCTAATTTTGCTTTCTCCAGCTTGCTGATTGCTCGCCCTTGTTCCCATGGATTTCAGGGCAGATTCTTTTGGACCAGCATGCGCTGTGTGGGAACCAGCCAGCTACACGCTGTTCCAGGCAGCTCAGCTCCCTGAGAGCCTGGCGAACAGGTGGGTGGAGGTGAGTGTGTGGGGTAGAGGGCACTCCAGTCCTCATCTCATCGGGACAGGCACAAAGTGTGTTGATGGAATGGAGGTGGCAAGCGAGGTGGACAGAAGTCTGCCCAGCCAATGCTATGTCTGCCCCAGCTGTGGGCAGGGAGAGGGGCAGGGGTGGAAATTTTGGGAACCCTCCTGTGTTTTGGACGACAGTGTATCTTCCTACTGAGGGCTGGTAGCAAGGCTCTAAGACAGACTCCCGAAGGAGTCCCTAGCATTCCTACCTTTTTGCTCCTGCTGTTTTCCCTCCGGGTCCTGTGCTTTTCCCCTTCTCTGGTCAGGCAAGATTTGATTCATCCCTAAGTGATGGGAGCCTTTCCGGTTGACCCCCAGCCAGAGGCAAAGGCCCCTTCCTCTATGCTGTTTGTACGACGCAGCGTGATCACGAACCCTTAAGACAGAAGTATAAATTTGTGGATTTTCCCCTGTTTACCAAGTTACGAATTCCTCAAGGGCATGGGGTATATGTTGCCCATCCTTGAGTTCTTGGCTGGGAGCCCAGCACATGGTCAGTGATCGCTGAACCTTTGCAGGTGTTACAGGCAGGGCAGGTTGGGTGAGGGTTTCACTGGGCCGTTTCCATCCCGCAGAGGATGGTGCAGGCCCAGAGGGTGGCGTCGCCTTTCCAGAGCCAGGGTCCCTCCATGTGGAGAAGCTGGGGCCCCTGTTCTCACCTTTTCTGACCTTCTGTGGACCCTGTAGAACATTCCAGATGAGCGGCTCTTTGTTCCCTTGACCTGGCTCTCCCATGGCTCTCCTGCACACTACGCTCCCCCGGTGAGTCTGAGATTTACGAAGTCAGAGAAGATGACGGTCCTGTCTTCCCCGTTCTCCTTGATACTGAGCACTGGGAGACCCTTGACAATTAGTATCTGTGAGTCAAAAGAACCTGGGGTTTTGGGCTTCAAATGTAACTCTTAGATTTCTGGTCTGACTTTAGGAATAATTTTTCATGAGGGTTATGAGTTTTGGAGAAATTCTTCAAGAAAAGGCTTTGGGATAGCTTTCTTAGAGGTTTCTTAAGAATAAAATCTTTTATCCACTGTCCTTCTCAAAGCAAATAAGAGGTGAGGGGCAGGAGCTTTAAAGTATGACTCTTGACCTATTCACATTGTCAAGTTCAGGCAAGGTGTTTTCATATTACTTTATTTCCTCTGCTTTGAAGCGTGTTGAAATGGAAAAGTTGGTCCAGAGTTAACATGGCCTGCAAGAGCGGAGAGACCCATGTACAGAGCACACATACACACCTCCTTCCATGCCTGAATCGGATATGCAGTTTCCAAAAGCACTGGATATGCTGATGTCAGTAGAACTTGTGTCAGAAGGCAGGGCTTTCTAAACCCAAGGGAAACCAACTCTCTGTGTGTATGCATGCAGGGATTGGGGTACCTATAAAGCCGCTTTGCCTCTCACCCCTCTGACTTACAGCTGCAGAAAGCAGTGGAGGGAGCAGACTTACTCTGGATGTGGCAATGGGATGATGACGATCGTGTGGCTGCTGGAGCTAAATGTTCAGGTTTGCAGGACCAGGCCCCCCGGAGAGCCACAGGGGCTGTTTGAGCCCATGGGCCTCATCGAAAGGATTGAGGTTTTAGGTGTGAATGAGGAGCAGGAAGGGGTTCGTCCAGGCATAGCACCAGGTTGCTTACAGCCATACTAAGAGACTGACTTTAAGCATGAGCCTTGGAGAAACCAGCTGCAGGGAAGGAGGCCCAGATGAAGTGGGCACTGTTTCCCATATTTAGCAAAAGAGAAAGTTGAGCAAGACTGTGATGGGGATTTCTTGAAGTTAAGAGCCCAGTTCAGTTCAATTTCTTAAGAACCTCTGAAGCATTTCTCCTCTTAACTTGAGGGGGCTACTGTGTCTTAATCATTTCTAGAACATCCTCCTCCCAGTATTCCCCACCAACACATACCCCAGGGGACTGTGGAGGGGTGGCACCCAGGAAGTTAGGGATGAAGGTGAGGGATCCACCTGGAGACCTGACCAGCGGCTAACCGGGGCCAAGTAAGGAGGGCGGAGAAGCCTCTCTGGAAGAGACAGCCCATAAATTACTGCAAGGAAAGGGATACCAGCTAGGACTTGTCTTGCACAGGGTGTGCTCTAGAGAGTAGAGGGGCAGACTGGACCGCAGTGCTGGGGGGCCTCAGAGGAGCATCTTCCCCACCCCCGGCCTGGTTTACAGATGTGGGAGCTCAGAGAAGGGACCTGGCAAGATCAAGGTTAAATGGCATCTGCACCTGGTGTCTCAAGGCTCCCATTTGCTCTCAATCAAGTGGACTTTTGGCCCTTTATCCTGTAGAGGAGAGTGGCGCCATGCCTGTCACCCGTAGCGCTTCCAAGCCGAGACCTCGAACCAGCTCCCTGACCTTGGAACATCACCCCAGTCACCCCAAACACAGGGTGAGGATGGGACCAGTTGTGACTTTCAGCAGCCACCAGGTGTCACTGATGTGTCTGACTTGGAGCTAGAGGCCCATTTTCAACGCAGAAGAGACTTCTGGGAGATTTCTAGTGCTCCGCCCCTTCCCTGTGGCTAATACCACCCCAGTGGGGGTGGGGAGTTGTTGGTGGAAGTGATGGGCCATCCACACTAACAGAAAACAGATGGTTGGGTGGGGCCGGGCCTCTTGACCTGCCAGTGTGAACACTGTGTTCTCCAGGGCCTTAGGCCTCTTGTCCAGGTTGGGCGAGGGGCACTGCCAGACTCATCCACACCCATAGTGTTGGCCCGACCTGGGGCTCTGACCGCCCCCCTCTCCTCCTAGCTAATTCCTAGCTCCTTGAGCCATTCTTCTGGCTGTTCTCTGAGGCCCAGCCCAGAGGGTGTGTGCCATGGTTACCCTGGAGAGGTAAACTCTCCAACTCTGCCCCGTGCAGAGAGGGCCAGATTGCAGGCCTTTGTGGGAACCCCAAGCCCATGCCCCTCCTCTGTGCTTCCTTCCTGCAGAATGCAGCTGGCAGACAGCAGCGCAGTGCCCAGGGAGCAGGGTGATGGAGCAGCAGTTTGGGGAGAAGGGATCCTTGGTAGAGGAGACCTGGGGTTCTCAGCCTCTTTAGGCAGAGCTGCCCAGGATTGGAAGTCTCCAGAGAGCCTTTCAGAAGTGCACGTGTGAGCTTCCCTGGACGTCTTGTGCTTCTCGCTTGGCCAGGATCAAGCTCAGATGTCAGTCTGTGGCCCAGCCTTGCCCAGGAGCGATGTGTGGAGGAGGAGAGAAGAAGGGATGCGAGGTCTATAGTCGGCTGTGTTTCTGGAGCAGGGACACCTCGGAACGCCAGAAGTTTGGGCATGAGTGCAGGGGGTGACTTTGAACTGGGCGGGAGCAAATAAAGCCCTGGGAAATCTTTCTCCAGAGCTGCGGCAGAGCACACGGCACTTCCTGTTCTCAGAAAGGGGAGATAAGAGAGGCATAGGAGGAGTAAAAGAGGGAGAGACAGAGAAAAATGGCGGGCCAGGCACCTGGGCCACCAGCCTTCAAGTGCAGTCAGAGGAGGTCCAGCCAGGGCAGGGCCTAGATGACCACAGACTGCAGCAGGCGGAAGCACATCATGAGGTCCAGCGGGATGGGTGGCTTCAGGTAGTTCCCATCCAGCCGCAGGTAGCGCAGGTGAGGCACGTTCTCCAGATCTGAGGAAAAGTCCTGGAAGGCCACCAGGTTGCCGGGGCAAATCTGTGTCCCGTTGATTTCTGCAGAGAAAGAAGAAAGTCAGCAGCAGGGTTTGTGGGAGGTGGACAGGAGGAAGGGGAAGTGAAGGACAATTTGCAGAAAGGACTCTAGAGTTCTCTCTGAAACTGGACGACTCTGGAAGTGTGTGACATAGACAGGTTGCCCTAAGCTCCAGGCTTAGTTCATCCATTTGTTGAATAATTTGAGTTAGAAGTGATCAACAATTGATATTGCAATTCACTCCGAAGAATCGCATGTTAGGTATCTGAGCAATAGATCCTGCAGTGCCGACCCGGGGTCCTTAGAGATCCCCTTGGTCAGGTTTATACTATAAAAAGATGAATCTAGCCAAGTGCGGAGAAGCATTAGTGGTAGTCCTGGAGCCAGCAGGTGGATGTGAGAATTACTCTGGAGATTGCCCTGTGGGTCAGATGTTTTACATGAGGATGGATGGAAGATGATCACATTAACTGAAATGAGGATGACAGGAAGTAGAAAGGGGCGATGGGGAGATAAGGAACCTATTGATCCTGAAGTGTCCATGGCCTGGGATTCCATTTTTCCTTCACCTCTTGTTAGATGACTTTAGCCATATTGTCTTCTATTTAGATTTTACTTCTATTAAATTGTATTCACATCCTAAAATTCTTTCTAAGCCTTCATTTATTTATCACGGAGGTAGAAGAGGGAGGGGAGGGAGGGAGAGGAGAGAGGAAGGAGTTATCATTATGGCTTACTTCTTCCTCTCCTGTTTTTCTTCCTTCCTTGTTGGAGTAGCGGAAGAGCCCTGACACAGGTGGAACTTTCCACATGGACTTCGTGACTCTGGCCTTACCACCCCGATGCTTGTTCCCCAACCTGTGAATGGAGAAATTGGTGCCTGCCTGCCCTGCGCACCAGCGGGAGAATGTTGGTGATGAAGGTATTCTGCAGACTGCACAGGACAGTACGGGTGGCGCAGCAGGAGCACTACTGAAAACATCACTCCTCACTGATTCGGGCCCATTCTGCCTGTTAGTGATGGCAGGGCTGTGGGGGTGAGGGTGAGCACATGCAGCGGGGGTGTGATTTTTCTGACTTCAAAAGGCTGAGAGAGCCCTCAGCAACCTGTTTTTGCACAACCTGGTAGAAACGTCAGCCATTGATTAATTGAGGCACCCTTTTTGTCTGTATCTTCAGCCTACACAGCTTCCTGGGGCTAAGTGTTCCACTTTAATAGCTACCTGCAGGGTAAAATTAGACAGTTTTTCTATTTTCTCAAATTTGTTTCTTGCAAGATTTAAAAGGAAATAATCCTTCCCCACTTCTTATAATTATCCCAGAGAAGTGAATGGGCCTGTTCTGCCTATTTGTTTCAAGATGGTAGAAACTTCAACAAACTCTCATTCTTTGGATTGGAAACCAAGTATCCTTAATCTTGTTTTGGGGTCCTTTTCTTTCCCCTTTGCCCCCTTTCTCCTTCAGCTGCTGCACTGCTTGTGTGAATGGAGCCTGCTTTGTTCAAGGACCAGTTACTACTCTTGCCTTTGTTTCTGAGCCTTACTTCTGATGCTCTGCTCAGAACGAACATTTTTCTTTTTTTCTGAACGTTTTTGATTGAAGCCAAATGGAGAGTCCCAGTCTCCTGTTCTGGGCAGCAATTGTCACCCCAATCCCGGACCCTGTAAATGTAGCGTAGGCAGACTCTCCCTTAAGTGTACTGTCTAACACTGCAGCCTTCCGGAGAGACTCGAAAAGCAGCTTTTCCTAGCTGCCACGTTTTCACCAGCTGCGTAGGGGTGCCTCTCTGGGTCCCTTTCACAGGCACTTCCAAACTGGTGCCCAGCTCTGGGAAGACCTCTTTTGAAGGTTGGCTTTTGAAGCAGGTGGCCCAGGATATGTCAGGGTGAGCATTCAGTGTCTGTTTTGCTTTTAGGAGATCGTGCTGGAGTGTATCCTACATCTACCCAAAGAATGGAGCCAGAGGCTAGAGAAGGGATGGAAAAAGAGAACTAGTGGCCTCCAAGCATGGTGTTCTGCACCCTTCATCCATATTAGGGTATTAAATCCCCACCTGCCTGTCTACTTTGTTCTAGAAGGTATTATTGCCACATTATCACAGAGGAGAAACTTCCCAGGAGAGATAGATATCTTTTCAAGGTCACACCGATATAGCAAGTGGTAGGACCAAGATTTGAAGTGCAGAGCCAAAGTGGATACTTAAAACAAAACATGGTGCCAAGGGTCAAACCCAAGGCCTCGCACACACCAGCCAAGCACTGTCCCACTGAGCTACACCCCAGCTGGTGGAAGCGGTCTGACCCCCTCACCCCGAGGCTTCTGGGAAGAGGGGGCCCTCACGGCGACCCCACTCACTCTCGATGCTGTTGTTGTTGAGGTACAGGTGCTCCAGCCTGTTGCTGATGGCGGGCACACTGCTGATCTTGTTGTGGGACAGGTGGAGCACCAGCAGGTTGGAGATGTTGAAGGAGTTCTTGGGGAGCCCTCGGTCAGACAGCTTGTTGTAGTTCAGCCGAATGAAGGCCAGGTTGGGGAAACCCTTGAAGTACCCGTTGGGGATGTTCTCGATCTTGTTGCTGTCCAGGTAGAGCTGGTGAAGGGCTGGAGGCACCTTGGGCGGCATCTTTCTCAGGATGTTGTGGGCCAGGTTGAGCTGCATGAGGCTCTTGAGGCCCTGGAAGGTGTCGGACTTGAAGACACCGTCGCTCAGCTTATTGTGCTGCAGGTCGAGAAGCAGCAGTTTCTCCAGCTTGCTGAAGACACCAGGTGGGATCCTGGAGATGAGGTTCTGGCTCAGCCTGAGCTGCTCCAGGCTCGGGGGCAGGGCCGAGGGCACCTCCTCCAGCTGATTTTTCTCCATGTAGAGAAACACCAGGCCCGGGAGCTTCTCCAGCACCCTTTGGTCCACCTTGCGGATGCGGTTGTTGTCCAGGTTGACCCACCTCAGGCCTGTGGCATTCTTAAAGGACTCCACTGGCAGCTCAGAGATGAAGTTGTTCTGGAGATAGAGGTAATGGATGCGGGCCGGGATGACAGGCACGGTGCGCAGGTTGCGGCTGTCACAGTAGAGGGCCGATGGGAAGTCAGGGGGGCAGTGGCATTCCCGGGGACAGTCAGGGAAGATGGATGGAGGGCCAGGAGGCAGCGGGGGAGGCAGGTCTGTGGGCTCTGCTGGCTCATGGGGGTGAGGAAAGCTGGCTGTGGGCTTGGGCCTGGGCCGGGGCCTGCGTCCGGGCCCGGGCCCAGGTCTTGGTCTCCTTGATGATTGGCCTTGGGCCACAGAGGCCAAGAGGAGAAGTGAGAGGAGCCAGCAGAGGGATGACTTCATGATCCAGGTGATGCACCTGCAGGAGGACACCGGGGGTTGTTAGCCTGCTGGACCTCGGGAGCAGAGGCCAGGCCTCTCTGTGGTCGGGCACCCAGGACTGGCCCCCGGGGAGGCAGGCAGAGCTCAGCAGCTGCAGAGCAGGTGAGGGAGGGGCAAGGACCCTGGGCTCTGATTCCCACCTGAGGCCCAGCCACACCTCAGATGAGAGTCCTGGTGGAGAAGCACTCTGGGCTGGGAATCAGGGTCCTGAGGCTTTCTGGAGAAGGCCCACCACCTCTCTGGCCCCAGTCTCTCTGTTTGTGCCAGAAGAAAATGATCCCTGCCTTTATCAGAGAGGTGTTAGGATCCATGACCCATAGGGCCCTGGCCATAACATCTGGGAGGGGCCTTCAACCCATAATGCAGTGGGTTTTGCACAGCGCCTTTTCTGAGGCCCCTGGGGGAGGCAGGTAGAGGAGGTGGCCCTGGGCTACCCCAGTCTCCTCTTGTGCCGACTCATGCAGCTCTAATTTTTAGATCTGGTATATATATTGAGGTTTAGCCAATGCATTCATTTCGGGGAGAACCAGAAGAGGTTTCATTGCTAAAAATGGTTTGAAATTCACCAAGCAAGTCCAGACCCCACTGTTTACAAAAACTGAGAGGGAGGGAAGAAGTGGGTTGCCGAGGCTGAGAAGCTATTTCACAGCCACCAGAAATCCAGATCTCCTGCCTTCCAGAGCAGAGCCTGTGCAGGGATGGGGCACTCAGACAGCCCGCATCCACCCCTTCCTGCCCAGGCCTAGGCCTCGCTCTTCCCCTACACTTGGCTCACAGAGGGCTAGTCTCTGCCAGCGAGAGCCATGCCAAGAATTCCTCCCCAGATGTGGAGGCTCCTGGGAAAACAAACAGGAAAGGGTTAGGAAGATGTGAAGAAACACTTTTCTTTCTTTTGACTTGTTATTCCTGTTCCCCATTTCCTTTGCAGTTAGTAATACTGAAGAAGGGTATCTAGAAGAACTTCCTGCTAGCCTGAGTGGTGTTAGACCAGGGAGCTGAAGGATCTTTTGGGGTGGTCCTTCCCATTGGTCCTGATGACTCCTCAGAAGGTCCAGGTGATTGGATTGAATCAAAGCCAGGGAAATAGCAACCGACTCAGGGCTGCAGATGCAGAGTGGGAGCTCCCATGGGCTTCTTCCCCTGGCCCAGGTTCAGAAGAATCCAGGGATGGGGTGTCCATACTGTCCCCTCCCTGGGGCTACCATTCCCAGCCAAGATCTCCCTTTCCACATAGCCTCAACTGGTTCTCTTTGCACCTTTAGAATTGTGGGGGACCAGGCCCCTGTCCCAGGCTCTGGAACACATCAGAGATGCAGGGATCTTGGGTTCTCTACCATAGAGTAGCTGGGAGTATGTCCCCAGCCTACAGTCCAGGCCCCCTGCCTCTCCCACTCCCTCTGAGTGCACATGGACTCTGCTTCTTCCCTTGTGTGTGCCAGTGCTATCTGCCCCTGCCTCTGCTCAAAAGGTGAGGGTTGAAGCCCCTCGCTGGCTGTTGAGTCCTGGGCCAAGACGCTCAGGAGAAGCTGAACAGGACAAGGTGCGGGAAAGGAGACAGAGCGCACTCGGGATGGGCAGAGAACGTCTCAGCATAGCGCTCACCTGCACCTGTCTGCGCACACGGACACACAGTCTTGACCCCGGCCTGACACTCTGGCACACATACCTCATGCTCCTCTCCAGCCCCTTACACAAAGGCAAACTCACACTCACTTGACCCCTATGTGCATGTCCTCGTGTCCCTTATGTTTGTCCTTGTGCTATACATGGTCATGGGAAGGAAGAGGGAGGGAGGGTCAGAACCTTCTTCAGCCCTGATGCTTCTGTTCGTCCCATGACAGAGTCTTTTCCCAGGCAGGCTTTTCCAGGGGGTCTCGAGGCCATTTTCCCTGTGCCTCCTATCAAAGGACCTCGTTAGGTTCCTGCCTTTATCTGCTGTTGAAGATTTAACAGTCTCCAGATACACTGAAAGGACTAAAATTTGAACCTTGTTACTGGATTTCATATCACTTATAATTGGTAAATTATGAATTTATGCTTTATAAGGCCTGTAATTGCTGTATGTCCATAATCCCAGCTCCTCAAGAGGCTGAGTTCAGGGCAGCCTGGGTTAGGTACTGAGACCCTATCTCTTAAAAAAAAGCCTGTAATTTTCTTGAAACCAGCACAGTCATATTACATATAAATTAAGGGAGTGGTTAAAGTATTAATGTTGTAAAAGCAAGGATGTTTTAAGCCCCGATTTTTTTTACCCTGATTTTTTTCCTCTCTGGATTTCTTTGTTTTCAAATCACCCAGAAGTCTGGAAATAAGCAAGAACATGCGGGTGCTGTGAGAAATGCCACCCCAGTGTCAAGCATGGCACTGGCCCGGGTTCCTCTGCTCCCTTCCTCGCCGTGGTCACCCAGGGGTGCTGGACACCAAGACAGGGCGTGCTCTGTGAGGCCCGCGGACTTGGGCTGCTGGTCTCTGCCTCGTGGCTTCCTCAGTGTCTCAGGCATGGGCGCCCTGGTCTCCACTGGCAGAGGTGACAGGAATGGGCAGGCTAGTCGCAGTTCTGCTCGGCAGGGCCTGCCCCTTCTCAGGCACAGTGGACACAGGCTGTTCTCATCCCCTTCTCCAGGGCCAGACCTTTTGAGAGCGTGTCCCATCTTCCCACTCATCCTTTTGACCCTTTCACATTCCATCCCCAGGAGCTGGCCAAGCTCCTCCCAGGGCCTACGGGAGGTTCCCTAGGATGTGCTCCCGGGGCAGGGGCAAGGGGCCGGTGTCCCGGGATCTGGATCCGGCATCCCCCTTCTCAGCTCCAGGCTGGGTCAGAGCTGTCTGTGCGCTCAGGAGTGCACAAGGAAGCAGTGTTCGTGTCTAAGGCCTTTCTCAGGGGCCCACACCCCGTACTGCAGAGTTTGGCTGCTGGGCAGGGCAGCTCTGACCACACAGCCATTCTGTGTGGCAGTGCTCTGGGATAGCCTAGGTCTCTACCGCCAGAATCCCAGGGACAGACTGGAGGTGCCTGGACCCCAAGGGACTCATAGTGCTTCCCACATTGCTCCATGGCCACTGCTGTATCCAGAAGCTTCTAGAACCTTCTGTCCAATCATGAGCTCCCTTGGTCCCTTAGGATGTGTGTGGCTCTCAAAAAGCTGCTGCTCCATGGAAGGGAAGAGCAGTTTCTTTTCCTAACCTAAAATTCTCTACATTTAAGAACATTTCCCAAGGGAGCTTAAAATTAAAATCTCAGTTCCAACTATGCAGCTCTGGGCTTGAATCCTGACTCTGACTCTCTTCCCTGGGCCCCCAGCTCCCAATCTGTGTGAGGATCAGATGAGATCATGCATTTGAAGGCACTGTATAGTATAACATCTCTACACATGGCAAGGACTTGTTTATTTGTTTACGAAAGAGATTGCTCTAGAGAAATTCCTCATTGTCAGAGTGAAGCAGACCTCTTCCCAGCTGTTCCTATCTGTCCCGTTCATTTAAGGTTAGATTCCAGGGCTGGTACAATGTTTATGTCCAGGGCTGGGCAGGGCTGAGGACCAAATGGGTTTGTGAAATCCTTAGGAGCAGTTTAATTAAGAATAATCAGCTTTGCGTGGAGGGGCTGGGGCTGGGCTGGGCTCCCAGGATCAGGCAATGTTAGCTCCAGGCTTACTCCATGCTGTGTACTGGAAATTTTCGGACTGCAGATTTCCTGTCTACATGGTCACCCTCATGCCTCCCCATGGCTTAACCCAGACAGGTGCCCTGCCCCAGAGCTGTCCCCATGGACATCAAGATGTCACCTTCTCTTCCCTCCCTTCTCTCTCTTCTAAGCCCAGACGTCTGCAAGTCATTCTGCTCACTTTCTCTTTTCTTGGAGTGCAGAGTGCAGTTGGAAGCAGGGACATCAGGGGTCTCCGCTTATGTGTTAAGGCGTCCAGTCTGCCCCAGACTCTGTCAAGGCCCTGTTAAGGGGTGCTGTGGTCCTGTCTGAGCGGCAGTTTCCTTATCTGTAAAATGGGGACAATAAAATCTTTTCTATCCTTATATTTCCTCAACCAGTCCTCAGAAGAAAGTGCCACAAGCAACTTTAAAATGTGCTGCAGATCAAAAAGCTCTATAAATAAATATAACACTATTATGGAGAGAACATCTGTCTCCCCAGTGTCTACCACAAGGGGAAATGGAAGCAGAAGGAAGTTTTTATAGCCTTAGGCAGCTAGTCCGGAAGAGCAGATTTTCCATTCTGAGGGACAGGGAAGAAAGAACAGTGAGGGGCTTTCTCCTCCAACACCCTGTTGCCCTCCATCTCCACTCTGCCTTCCTCCTCTTGAAGAAAGCTAAGAAGAATCTGTCCCATGCCTTGGAAGGTTGTTGATCTGGGTCTCAACCCTGCAACTGTTTAGCAGGGTTGCCTGCCATTGGTCAAGCCTCAGTTTCCTCATCTGTGAAATGGGCAACAACTTTTGCGGGGGGGGGGTACTGGGGATTCAACCCAGGACCTCCAGTCAACAACTTCTTACTGGATTGTTTAGAGGGTTCAGTGAGTTGTACACATGAGTGGCCAGTCAATGCTAAGGGATTCTGGTATTATTTCAGGCCCTTTCTCCCCCCGTTAGCCTGGCTTGAGGCAGTCCCACCCAGTGCCTGGTGACAGGAAGCTTTCTTTCTTTTTTCTTCTTTTTGGTACCACGGATCAAACTCGGGTCCTTGTGCTTGCACAGCAGGTGGCGAAACCACTGAGCTAAATCCCTGGCCCCCAGGAAGCTTCCTTGCAATGAGCCGGAGGTGCAAGAGACCACACTGGGGACTCAGAGTCCACTAGTTGGAGAGACCCTGCCACCTAGCAAAGGCTGGTTCTGCCCACTTCACTAACCCAGCCCTGTGCTTTCTGCAGCAGGTGGGGCTCATGGGCCAGTGAAGGCGCAAGACTTCTCCTCTGGCTTCGGGTTCCCACTTCCATCCATGACTTCTCCGACCATTTGGACCTGGCTCTTGTCCCTCCCAGCCGTGAGATGCTTCACTCATGTGGCCAGTAACTGGGGCTGCCCTGCAGGGAGGGGAAGGGAGTAAAGAACTTACTGCCCAGCCCACCCTCTGAGAGCCCATTAGGAACCCAGAAGGGACAGGACAAGGCCCTGGGGCAGGCAAAGACATCCAGAGGGAACTGTCTGGAATCCCTCAGTGACATGGCTGCCTGGGCCTGCGAGACAGGATCTCCCCTAATCCTTTTGGTGCTCACACCCTCTCTCCAAAGAAGCGTCCTGCTGGGATCTCCAGAGCTCCTGTTCCAGGCCACCATGTGGCTGCTGCCCAGTGAGCTCTGTGGGTCCCGTGCAAGGCCTCTCTCAGGCCCAGGCCCAGCATCTCCAGCCATGGCTGGCCATTAGGACCCCTCAGGGGTAAAACAACCACAGGCCGCTGGTGACCACTCAGTGAGGCTTCAGTGAAGCCCCTCACACTGCCCCTCCCCACCCAGGTGACTCCCCAGATCATCTGTGCCTGAGAATGCTGTCCTAGCCCTCAGCCTGCCCGATGTGGGACCCCTCTCTGCCACTGGAGAGCAATGAGCTGGGGAGACAGTGCAGGGATCTCCTCAGTTTCCCCTTCTCTGACTGTTTAAAGAACAACTGTCCCCCTTGCCCCCCCTACATAAGGTCCCCTTGCCAATCTAAATGGTTGGGATAATTTCAGAATGGTTTCAAAGAAAAATTTTCGGGCTGCCTGCAGGGAGTGTGTGTGTGTGTGTGTGTGAACCAACTGCCCCAGAGCTGGGGATTAGGACCTCCAGGACTTGTAGGCTAGGTTAACTGGTCTTTTTCCTTCTAAAAGCCAAGTGGCTTGGAGCAGGGACGCTAAGAAATTCAGGCTGCTGAGAAGATACTGATCAGGTTGGAAAGCCACTTTTCTTCTCCCTCCTACCCGATTAAACTGGAAAGATCGAAGACATCCTTCAGCCCCTGCTCCCTGCTTGGCCTGGACTCTGAACACATGATTTTCTTCTGGCTCTGACCTCTCAGTGGGAAGACACACTTTCCCTTTGCTCTTACAGCTGGGGAGGTGGGTGAGAGACAGATGTGTGTGTGTGTGTGCGCGCGCGTGCGTGCAGCAATGTGTGACCATACATGAAAGGTGCAGGGAAGTGCATTCTGCTGTCCGGTTACTATGGCAACACCTGATCTGTGGAAATTCTGTGTGCGACACAGCTCCCCATGCTACAACAAACATCTGCACCAGGAAAGTTTAACTTCAGCAGTGAACAAGAAGAGGGGTGCACAGGGATAGAGAGGGGAAGAGGGAGAGGGTGCAGGGGGGAAAGGGGGGGACTGCATTTGAGCTCCTTGGAAAAGAAGCGAAGGTGGAGGAGGAAGGAGTCTTCCAGGTCTCCGTCCTCTGCCCACTGCCTGGCTTACCTGAGCACACCTGCCTCTCCTCTGAGCTCTGGGTCGATGTTCCTCTTCCTCCCCACCCTTTTGGTGGAGCTGTGGCAGCAGAGAGCCAGCTAGAAGTTCTGATCTCCCAGTGGTGTTTGCCTGACTTTTCTTCCACCAGATCCTATTGGGGTGGGGAGGTTAGGTTAGGGGGAGGGAGGGGCAGATCGCAGGGAGGGAGAGGAAGAGAGGACGAGGGAAGGGAGGGAGGGAGGAGAGGAGAGAGAGGGAGGGCGCTTGGGAAAGGAGGAATGACAACAGTAACGTCTTTATTTGGCAGCCAAAACTCCAAAGACTTCATCCCTGAACCATGCCCACTAACGGACTCACTTTAATAATGTTTCCTTCTGCTGCTGCTGCTGCTTCTGGAGGGAGATTGTTTGACCTGTGTTTGGAAAACATGCCGAATTAACAGAGGAAAAGGCGTGGAAAGCAGCCTTGTGCAGGCCCGGGCTGGGCTGGGCTGGACTGGATGGCTAGGTCCAGCACCGGGCTGTTGAATTCTTCCTAATAAGCCTCTAGCGCGGGACACTGTCACAACCTGGTGTTAAATTCCAGCCCAGCAAGGGGTCTGGGACGCTTCCCCAGCAGTGAGAATCCTTCCCAAGGTGGCTTCTCCAGGAGGGAGCTTGCTGAGGGAGTGGGGTCTGCTGTTGCTGTGCTTGCCAGATAGAGGATTGGTCTGAGGACCGAAAGGGAAAGCCCAGCCTGAGGTCACAAAGCCAGGTGAAAGCAGAATTTGGGTTTGATGCAAGACCCAAGGGTCCTATGGGCAACGCTGGAACTTTCTTTCGGCTCTTTGTATCACACTCAGGTGAGATTTGGGGTCACCACACAGACTGGTGGAGAAGCCCACATTTCCCCAAGGCAGGTTGGCATGCCAGGCAAGCATCATTATGGCCTTTAAGGATCTTCCTCGTTCATAAGACCACAACACACTTCCAGTTCAGCTGCAACCAGCAAAACTTCCTGCCATGCCCGGTGATTACTGAGAGATTTAATGGAATTTACTTCTGTGTCCTTGGGCCCATGATGAGCTGCCAAGGCCCAGACAGGGGCTCCTTCCACCCCTCCCCTGGGCTATGTGATTTGGGGCAAAGATAAGGAGGAACTTGTTTCCTCGGGTCTAGAATGGGGAATAACCTCTACTTCCTGGGGCTGGGATGATTAAATGACACTGTAAATTGTGAAGCACTTTATTTTTTGTCATCCTAGGGACAGAACTGGGCCTTCATACTGAGCTACATCCCTAGCCCCCTTTTTAAAATGTCTTAATTTGAGACAGGGTCTTCCTAAAGTGCTAAGTTGCTCAGGCTGGGCTGGGCTTGAACTTGCAATCCTTCTGCCTCAGCCTTCCCCCCATCCTCACTCCCCACCCAGGCCATGCAGCTGGGATTGGGCTGGAGGCGAGAGACCATCAGGAGAGCCTAGAGCGTGGTTTGCTAATTGGCACCCAAAGGGCTGAGAGCGCATTAATTTAAAAAGCTTTTATTATAGAAATTTAAAAACACGTACACATTTACACAGGAGACTATTAACTAATAACCCATTACTTAACACCCGGCTTTGACAAGGACCCCAGCTCAGGCCCAGTCTTGTTTCTTTTGTGCTGATTCTCTCAAATATCGGTGTATTTAGATTTTTTAAAACAATGGATGTGAGTGCCTCTGTGTGAGGGCAAATGCTTCCTCCTCGCTTCCTCTCTCATTAACTTCCAGGCCAGAGCTCTACAGCTCTCTCCCTGGAGCCAGCCCAGGGCCTTCGTCACCCCCCTCAGGGTGACCTGAGAACACACAGAAGCAAAGAGAGGAGGTGGCCCTGGTGTCTGAGGAGTGGGCAAGGTTGGGAAATTGCAGTTAAAGAGCCCTCACTTTCAGTTGTAAGGTGAGACAGGCTAGGGGTGCAACGTACGGCGCGGTGACTGTAATTAGTAACACTGCTTAATTTACTTGAAATTCACTAGACACGTGTATATTTGTTAGTTTATACCTCAGTAAAGAACCAAACAAAAATGACTTCCCTGCCTAGCCTGAACGACATTAGGCCACTGCGAGAAGCCAAACAGATCAGGAACACCGTGAAGGGGACGAACGGGGTCAGGTCACCCCAACCAACCTGCCTCTCTCCAGCCGGGCCAGGGGCCCAGGAGCCTGAGACCCGCTTTACCTCTTCCACGCCGTGGAGCGAAGATGCCCTCTCCTGCTCTGACCTCGATTCATCCTTTGTGAAATACACGTTCTGCTAAGTGGCCTCCAAATTCTCTTCCAACAATAGTGTGAAGGGAGCCTGAGATGTGGAGTTAGGACACCTGGGTTAAATGGCGGCTCCGATACGCTCTAGCTACCCAGCGAGCAGGTCTTGCAGCAGCAAGTCAGAGTCTCGGTTTCCTCATCTGCACTCGGAAGTGAGAACCTCAGGATACACCCGGTCAGGGCAGGACCGCTGGCGGTGGTGCATCCTGTGATTCCTTAGTTTCATGCAGCCAGCCCCTGAGACCATGAGACTCCTCCTCCTCGAGCTTCCTCTCCCAGAGTCTGGGGACACCCCGGGGGTAGCATCACCTCAGGGCAGGTATTTATCCCTTCCTGCTGTGGCCAGAGGTATTTGCCCCTTCCACGGACCTGGAGTAGGTGCAGGGCAAGTGGTGGGAGGCAGATGTCCAGATTGCCCCAGCTGCTGCCTGCCCCCAGGGGAGCCTGGGATGGTGGGCTTGGGGGTAGAACAAGGGGAGCTGCGTGCGGGGGTGGTGCTCCACCATGGAGGGTTTCCAGAGGCCAGACCTGCCCAGACTGACATCCACCGGGGCCTCACTGTTCCTCCGACCCTCACAGTAGCCACTGTCTTGCTTACAAGCAGTGAGGGCCTAGAGCGGGAGGAGAAAGGGCAGACTGTGGGCGCCTCTTCCACAAGGTGCAGAAGGGAGGCCATTCAGGCGTCCCCCTCCCCGATGCCTGCTGGACAGGGCAGTGTGGGCCAGAGAAGTGGGAGCTCAGACCCCCCAGTGTCACCAGGCCCCGAAGAGGCTGGGCCCGGGCGGACGCCCACCCTCACCCGCCGGCTGGCTGACAGGGCAGCGGCTGTGGAGTTCTGTGGTTGTCCATGCCGCTGCCCAGGGTTGCCTGGGGTGAGTGGGCTCCCGGTGGGCAGAGACAGCGCCCTGTTCACCACGCAGAGCCCACAGTGCCACCAGGGGCTTGGCACAGCGGGCTGCTCAGTAGGGGGTCTGTTCCGTCAAATTTACGAGTTGAACAAGGAGAGTCTCTGTCACTCTATTTTTTTAATAGATAATAATTCTCTTGATTCAAAATTCAAAAATTCTAGAAGGTTCTGCAAGGAAAGCATTCTACCCTGGCCCATCCCCTCCAGCACACAGTCAGGATACTGCCTCTGTGTCCTGGCGGCTGAATGCATGCACAAGAATAAGTAAGCTCCTGTCACTTTCCTTTTCACTCAGTAGTGTATCTTAAAGATCATTTCATATTGGTACACACGGCTTTCTCATTCTGTTCCACCTCTCCCCGTATTTATCTCCCCATATTAACAAGCCCCTCTCTCTCTCTCTCTCTCTCTCTCTCTCTCTCTCTCTCTCGTTTCTTTGTTTTAAAGTACCACTGGGGATTAAATCCAGGTCTTTGCATTGAGCTACATCCCAGCTCTTTAAAAACTTTTATTCTGAGACAGGATTTCACGAAGTCACTAAGTTCCCCAGGCTGGGTTTGAACTTGTGATCCTCCTGCCTCAGCCTCCCCAAAGCAGTTCCTCTTGATGGACTCACTTTTAGGGTAGGCAGTGCTGGGCCCAGTGTTCCACAGATGAGGTTCCAGTTCTGACCCTGCCTCGTCTCCATACTAGCCCAATAGCCTTGGGCTACCTGGTGTCCTCCATCTGGAGTCTCAGTTTGCACATTAGCATGTGTCAGGTATTAATTGTAGTCTGCCAACTTGGCAGTGAAAGAAATATTACTTCGTGTTATCATTTAGCTTCCTTCTCTAATTTCTGGATCCAAGAGTTTGTTTCACTGGGACAGTGGGAATCTCTACCTCAGTCCTGGGATCCCTTCTCCCCTGGCTTGTGGGGCAGCTTGAGCAGGCTTGCCGGTGCCAGGCAGGGCGGGGGGCACACGCATGGGGCTCCTGGTAACTGCAAGATGACGCTCCTTCATCCCATGAGCCTCTCCGGTTCATCGGCTCGAACACTTTCCAGGCTTGCAGAGGGAACAGAAACCTGCAGGGCTGCCATTTCCTCTCTGGGGACAGGCTGGGTGCCTGACCCTCTGCCTGATCCTCTCTCTCGGGGTCCATGAAATTCCTCCATTCTCCCAAACCCAGCCCCAGCCAGGGGCCACTTCTTCTCTGGAGTAAGAAGTTTCCTTGTCCCCTAATTTCTGGCCAGGACACGCAGGGCCCGAGGCTTGTGGAAGACAAGGCTAAAGTCATGTGTATCTGCATCCATTTCCTACCTCCCCCAGACCTAGGCTGAACATTTCCACAAGAGGAAGTGGGAGGGCAGAGCCAGGGAGGGAAGAGCCACAGGGAACACAGTGGGACGGAAGGGCCTCCGCGTCCCTGTCTGCTCACTGTGCGCCATCCTGTCCCGCATTGGCAGGCTGCCTCTGTCAATCACCAAGGTGACAAGGAAGTGCTAGCCAGGGAGAGCAAATGCTCCACAGACAGCTGTGTCAGCAGACAACCGCCTGGAGGACACTCAGGCAGTGCAGCTTCCAGGCCTCCTAGGGCTCCAGCAGCCAGGCACCCAGTGGGGACACCAGGCAGCCTTCCAAGATGAGGTTCTCCTGGGTTCCGGGCGCCCCAATCCCGTCGCCCGAGACTCCAGTCTAACTGAGTTGTATGTTGTAAAACGGAGGTCACAAGTCAGTGTGTCAGTCTGAGTGTCAGAGTGTGTCAGTCTGAGTGAGCCTCCAGGGCCACCTGCTCCACACCGTGGGTAGCAAGACTGCCTCACGATATGACGACGGCCAGGGTGCGGACCAGTGTGCTCACTCCTCCCATGGCACAAGGCCTGGAAGGGCGGGAGTGAGACATCTCTGCTGGGCGCCGCCACACACACGCGGCCATGGGGCGGCTGTGCTGCCCATCGTACAGGTGAGAAACAGAGGCACGGACATTTCTAGTCTACAGGCCAAGGTCACACACCTGATGACAGACACAGATCTGAGCCCAGGCCACCTGCCCCAGGGCTCTTGTTTGTCTCTGTCCATGTTGTGATGAATAAAATTCAAATTCATTTTTTTGGGGGGGTGGTACTGGGGATTGACTCCAGGGTCTTCACAGTAAGCTACAACCCCAGCCCTTTCTTTAGTTTTTATTTGAGACAGAATATCACTACATTGTCCAGGCTGGGTGCAAACTTGTGATCCGCCTGTCTCAGCTTCCCAGAGTGCTTGGATTACAACTGTGTGCCACAACGCCTGGCTAAAATTCAAATTCCTTTTTTTTTTTTGAGACAGGGTATTGCCATGTAGTTCAGGCTGGCTTTAAACTCACTATGTAGCCAAGCTAGTCTTGAACTTGCAGTGATCTTCCTGCCTCAGCCTCCTGAGTGCTGGCACTACAGGCATATGCCAAGCACTCCCAGTTTAAACATTCAGATTCTTTAAGCTAAATCCATGTCACCTTGTGTCATTAGGTATTTTCCATTCTTCAAGTCCAACTGTTATCACATAATTTTTTTAATATTGAAAAGGAACCTTCACACTTGGAACTGTGAAGACCCACAGATGCATTTCCCTCTCGCTCATCCTTAGAAGAGGGAATTCCTCTCAACTTCCCTCCGCCTTGCTTGCCCCATGGGGACTCCCCGAGTTCTGTCATTTCTCCTTCCTCTGCCGCTTTTCAAGCTGCCTCTCTCCCCTGCTGGTTCGGTCTGGGCGCTGTCCCTCGCTCCCCACCCCCACCCCAGCTGATTACAGGAAATGAGGGGAGGTGCGGTGCTGGGGATCCACCCAGGGCCTGAGCCCGGTAGGCGAGCTGGGCCACGCTGCCAGCAGAGAATTAGAGTCCGGGCTCCGCAGGCCCCGCCGCCCGCTAGCCGCGTCCCCAGCTCCAGGCTCCAAACGCGCCCAGCAGCAGCCGGAGGCTCCGCGCTCTCCCCTCGCCTCGGCTCCGCCCGCCCTTCCTCAGATAAACGCCCTTCTTCCCGGGTAGCCGGCCCCAGCCGCCCCCTAGGGGACGCCGCTGCTGGACGCGTCCTCTCTGCCAACCCAGGGCTGCGGGACCCCCGGTCTGGCGCGCAGTCCGCGTCCGAGGCCTGCAATAGTTTCTCCTCCCGCCTCGTGTGTTGTTTGCCCGAGTCATTGCAAAATCCTTTTTGATGTTGTTGTTGCATTGTCTCACTTTCTAATCTATTTTTCATGACCCAGCAAGCATGTTATTTCCCAGAACACAAGACTGATCATGAAATCCCCACTGTTAAAATCCTGCGATATCTTTCAGCTGTTTATGGAATGAAATGTAAGTACTTTGGCCCTGGCCGGGTGACCATACTTCACTGGCATTCTCATTTCCTTCCACAGCTCCTACTGCGGCCCTGAGAACCCGACTTCTGGAATCAAGGCTTCCCGAGTCTCCATGTCTTTAGGCCTCTGCCCAATCTGCATTCATATGTCCTTCCTCTTAGTCTCCATGTGGGAAACTCCTATTTACTCTACAAAACCCTATTCAAATGTTACCTCCTGTATGATGCTTTCCCCAGTTTCCACAGGTAGAGAGAACTTGCTCTTGTCTATGTCTTGACACACAGAGCAGTTACACCTTGTTTTCATACCCGCCTCCTCTGCGTGATCAGTGGGTCTCCAAGGCACAAACCCCGCTCTGGACAAGTAAATAATTATGGTCAGGATCACTAAGACTTGCCGAGTTTTTACTCTGTGCTGTGCACCCACTTTACAGTACATTATTCCATATGCAGCTGAGACTGAAGCAGCCTGTTACACGGTCAGTAGGGAGGTCTGCAGGTTGCTTGACGGCAGGACTGAACCCAGGTGGCCTGGCTCCGGGTCACTGCTGTCTACGCTACAGGATGAACCCTTGCTGGAGGAATGGCAGCGCGCAGCTGGGAGGGCAGGGCACGGGCACGTGCATGGTGATAAACATGCTGTGAGGCAGTCCCTGCCCACGCCATCCCTGTGATGGCCGGGTTGAAAGCCCGGTCTCCTGAGGCCGGCGCTGTGGCTCCCTCTGAAGTAACGGAGCCGTCGTCTCTGCTAGCAGGTGCCACCGGCCAGTGACGCCCACGAGCCTACGCTGCTCTCCACATTTCCCCTGTAGCTGGCTCTGTCTGCCCAGTCGGGAAAAATGGCTGGTTGGCCTGCTCTCAGGGGCCGAGCCTGGTCCCCCTCCTCCTGGCCCCTGCACAGCCCTGGCCTTGTTCCGAGCCATGTGGCTGCCCACCTTGGCTTCCTTCTGAGTCCCGGAGCCTCCTGCTGCCAGCTCTGCCCAAGTGGAAGGACCCAGCTGGAGGCCGAGGCCGAAACCAAGAGTGTGCAGGACTGGGTGGGCTTGCTGCCCCTTGCTGCACCAGCAGTGCGCTCTGCCTGGGAAGGGCGCTGTCTCCCATCCGCACCCTGGGGCTGTCACCGCCTGGGGCTGGTGACACAGGACGCTAGGCTGAGTTAGAGGGAGAGAGGCTCCCTGAGGCTCCTGTCTGGCTCAGTGTGTCCCCAGCCAGACACTGGCCCCCTCTGGGACAGGGGCATCCCCAAGGCAGAGAGAAGGGCTCTGCCAAGCTGGCCCTGGTGGCTCGTGCCTATAATCCCAGCACTCTGGAAGGCTGAAGCAGGAGGATTGCAAGTTTGAGTCTATCCTGGGCACTTACAACTTAGTGAGATCCTGTCTCAAAATAAAAAATTTTTAAAAGGTCTGAGGATGTAGCTCCATGCAAAGGCCCTGAGTTCAAAATCCCTAGTACTGAAGAAAAAAAAAGAGGTGAAGGGAAGGCACTTGAGGTGTGGGAAGAGGAGGCATACATGCCTTTGCCTTGTCCTTGGTCCCCCTCAGTGCCCAGGAAGGGCAGCAGGGGCCTTGGGGGCTTTTGGAGAGCTCCGTGGAGCAAGCAGGGAGAACTGCAAGCCAGGAGCTGACCCCCAGGCTGCCCGGGGCCGACAGACACGGACGGGCTCACCAGAGGGCTTGGGGGCCAGGACAGCCATCTGGCCGGAGGGCACACAGAGAAGAGTAAATACTTTTTATGGCTGTGGCTCAGGAAACAGTGTCGCGGAGGGAGAGCTCCAGAGCATTGTTAGGAGGTGCCCCGGCCAGGAGACATTGTGTTTCCTTTAGTGTTTACACTGGCCTTGGTGCCCAGCAGCCGGGGCAGTGGCCAGGAGCGCTCTAGCTGAAGGCGGTGATCTGGGGAAGTCATTTACGGGGCACAGATGCTGCCCCTCCGAGCCACTCACCCCTTTCCATGACCCAGTGCAGCAGCCCCAGCCAGGCCCAGAAGGTGGCTTTCGGTGCCCTTTTCTGGGAGGCACTCAGAGGCCGTGCAGCGAGACCGGACCCTCCCCCCTGGGCTCGTGATGCCTTCCACCCGGGTGGCCCCCGGAAGCTGCCCCTTGCTAATCCGGGGCCTGGGCTTGCTGTCCCCTCCGGAAGGCCGTTCAGGTCTCCCAGGTTGGAAGCTGATGCTGGCGAAGGAGCAGCCGGTCTTGGCCCACCCCAGGTGTGGGGAATTTTCAGGCCTCGCTGAGCCAAGCCACAGAATGAAGGCAAAAAGGCAAAACATGTTTTGGAAGGTGGCTGGCAGCCGGGCTGTCTGCTCCATGGGCCAGGGCCCCTGTGCAGGGCCTCGGGGTTAGGAAAGGGGTGTGGGTTCCCGGGGAAAGGCATCCAGGGGCAGGGGCTCTGCTTTCAGAGACCCCCAGAGAGGAAGGCTCAGCGCTATGGGATGAGAGGACCTCACAGGGAAGTTCTTTCTTCTGGCCACCTGGCCACTTTCAGGCTAAAATGAGGGTCCTTTCTATAGTCAGATCCTTATGGAGGACAGAGGCTCCTCCAGGCCCAGGGGCACTTGGGTTTGAAGACAACCTGGCACCCAGGAGACAGGTGCTGGGGACAGGCAGGTTGTCATCATCGGGGCATTATAAAGGCATTAGTCACCAGTGGCACTTTCTGAATGCAGCAGCTCTCTGGGCAGGCAGCCACCCCCTCTGCTCTTTGTTCTGGAGACGGGAAACAGGAGGAGAGGTGGGAGGCATGGGGAGGACTGGGCGGGAGTTAGGAAGGGACCTGAGAACCGGTAGAGGGGACCCAGGGGACACCACCAAGGGGCTGGGTGGGGGGAGGTGCATTTGCATGGTGAGGCTGCTCCCCAGGCCTTCAGCTGGTTTGCTGGTGCCACCTGTGCTCTGCCCAGGGCTGGGTCCTGTTCCTCAGCTCAAGCCGGTGGGGTGACGATGGCTCAAAGCCACTCACTTTTCAGCTCCCTCTCCCAGGTTCTAAGCCCCCATTGGGCCCTGAACTGCTCGACCGAGGAGCTCTCATAGCCAAGCCCATCTTTCAGTGCCCTGCTGCCTTCCAGCGGGGCTCTGTCAACTCCTCCTCCACCCACCTTGTCTCTCTCTTCTCCATGGCCACCGCAGACCCCTTACCTGTCTTCTGCTCTCACAGAAATCTTGAAACTGGGCTCAGAGGAAGAACTAAATTGCCCCAGCTCCCCTTTATACTAAAATCTGAGAAAGGGCTTGCAATATCCCAGTACTGCAAACAGAACAGTTGCCTTCCCTGCCTTCCTGATCTAGGTAAATCTAAGGAACCCCGGATGATGGGATCTTCTGACCCAGAGAGAGCAGAAAGGAGACCAGGCCAATATTGCAGGCCTACTACAAACTCCTGTTTTATTGGCAGTGGCAGGCGGAGTGGGGGCTTCAGCTGAATCAGGGGTTCAGTTGAAGAAAGCTAGTGTTTAGTGAAGAGAGAGGACCAAGCCGCTTGCAGAATAGAGAGAGCAGCAGGTGTTTATTGATTTGCTGGGGTGGGCTCATGTCTATTGCCCAGGGGCATTTTTTGGGAAGAGATGTTTCTTCCCATGACAGACGTGGACCTCCAGGTGATTCCAGTTAGCTTCTTAGAGCCTACTGAATTTTTATGTAGCTGCACCATTGTCCTACACAAAGCACTGGCCTTGTGGGTCTGGGTCTCAGCAGAGGGACTTCATGTGTTTGGGTTGTGTGGGAGCCGGGCACAGGGTGGGGCAGAAATGAGGGCAGAGAGAAAGGGAAGAAAACGCAGACCAGCGTCCGTGGGCACGAGGCCAAGGGAACAGCCCTGGCTGATGGTCTTGGACTAAATGTTTTTAAAATGATCAACATGGCTACGGAACTGAGTAGAATCTGACCTAAGGGCTAAGAGAGACACAATGCAGAGACAGAGATGCCACGGCTTTTATCCTATCTTCGTCCCCCTTGGGACAGTACAGGCCTCAGTGAAGTCGATAATTTAGCAAATGCAGACCCTGGTCCCTGGGAGGTTCCTGAGGCAACTGTGTCATCACAGCCCCCAGCAGAAGTGTCGCCCGGAGAGGAGCTGGTGAAGCGAGTGCTACGTGACCTCCGAAGTTAGTGAGCTTTAGGTCTACTAAGAGCAAGAGGTGCTGGAGGGCTTGTTTAGGTTTTTCCTTGGTAACCATGTCTCCTCTCAGGCAGATGTGGGGCTTCGTGGCTTCATCAGGGTCTCCTGAAAGGTCTGTCGAAAAGAACACAGGAATGGAAAAACAGTATGCCGTGCTGCAAAGGTGCTGGTTCAGTTCGCTGTGCTCAGGGCTTATTTTCTCAGCTTGGGAGCCCGTCCCACCGTGGTGGTCCCAGGCTGTCTCGTAAGTGATCACAAAGGACAGTACTGTGTAGGGGACAGGATCAACAGCCGGTCTCTAATACATATTTATTTAACACACGAATGATGAATTAATTCCGCTTTTTTTTTCATTCTCTTTCCTACTCAGCTTCCAAGCCTGAAGGCTGGTTTGGGCTGTACTACCTAAAAATATCCTTAATTACACCCTGTTCTAAATTATGCCTTCATTTGTTCCTCTGGTATTAGTCTTGTCTCCCTGATAGTAATAATGATAATGATAATAATAAATTTCCATGCATTATATGTCTACTATGTGCCAGGCCATATGTTAAGAACTGTAACATATTGGCTTATTTTAATTTTTATTCCTGATTAAATATAACGATGCCAAGACACAGATTAAATAATTTCTCAGGAGACTCACAGCCATAGCAGGGCACAGTGGCACACATGGCGGCTACGCAGGAAGCTGAGGCAGGAGCATTGTAAGTTCAAGGCCAGCCTGAGCAACTTAGCAAGACCCTGTCTCAAAATAAAATAGAGCTGGGGGTAAAGTGCACCTGGGTTTGATTTTCAGTACCAAAAAACAAAACAAAAAAATCCCACGCAGCTAACACCAACAGAAGATCCACATCTTCTACCTGTACATTTTTTGTGGCCCCACAGGCTCAGGATCCCCCAAGATCCCACAAACGGAGCTGGAGAACCAAACTAGTGAGGAGTGGGGGACCAGGAGGTGAGGCCCTTGCTGGTCCCAGAAGAGTGGGCGCGGCATCCTCCTTCCCCTTTGTGGGTCCTGCCCGGCTCCCTCACACGCGATTTCCGCACCCTCTCTGATCTCCAGGCCGGGCCACGCGTCCCAGAGCCCTGCCCGCCTGCTCCACCTCTCCACCTCCCCTGCCGCCTCCCTTCTGTTGAGGTCTCACTCAGGAGCAGCAGGGCCAGGCCGGGGCTTCCTGTCCTATAAGATGCGGCTGTGGGCTTCCTGGGCGCACCCCCTCCCTCTGTTCATCCAGATCATTTCCACTGAGCCCTGGACCTATTCTGACAAACAGCACTGCTCCGTTTCCTCCCTGCTGGCTCATCTTAACAGCCACACAAGCTGATGAGCCCCACATTTATTTACAGGCAGAGTCTCCCTGACTTCAGCCGCCAGACTCACTGGTGGTGGGATGGTGGGCGTGGCCCTCTCTCTCCGGGGTTCAAGGCAGAGCCCCATCCCCGCTGTCCTCCATTATCACCACAGGCGAGAGGGACTCTTGTCTTTTTAAATAAACTTTTTTGAGCTATAATTTGCATAGTAACAGGAATCCATCTGAAGTATGCAATTGGATGAACATTGACAAATGTTTCTACTCATGCAACCACCACCCCAATCAGAATGTTGAAAAAATGTCTACATGTTAAAGTGGACAATAAAAATTGTATGTGTTTACGGTATATAAAAGTGTTTTGATATATGTATTCATTGAGATAATTAAATAGAAATGTCCTCACACACTTACTGTTTCTTGTGATTTTCAAGTGTATAGTATACTATTATTAACTGGTACACAATAGATCTCTTCAACTTATTTTTCCTGTCTAACTAGAATTTTGTATCCTTTGGCCAACATCTGCTCATCCCCAAGCATTCTACTCTGCTTTTATGAGCTCACATTTTTCAGATTCTGTAGATAAGTGAAATCATGTGGGATTTGTCTTTTTGCACTTGGCTTATTTCACTTAACATAATGACCTGCAGGTTCAGCCATGTGCATGCAAATGAAAGGATTTCCTTTTTTAAAGGCAGAATAGTATTCCTCGTGTATGTATATTACATTTTAAAGATCCATTCACCATGGGTGAACACTTAGCTTGATTCCCTATCTTGGCTATTTGTGAATAGTGCTGCAATGGATATGAGAATTCAGATATCTTCAACACACTGATTTCATTTCCTTTGGATAAATAGTCAGTAGTGGGATTGATCGATCAAATGGTAGTCTAATTTTTTTTGAGAAACCTTAGTACCATTTTCTACAATGGCTTGTACAGGTTAAGTATCCTTAATTCAAAATTCCAAAATTTAAAACATTACAAAATCCAAAATTTTTTGAACACTGACATGATGCCACAGTGAAAAATTTTACATTATGAAACTTCGTTTCAGCCCAAATGCCCATCAAACAATGATTGGATAAAGAAGATGTAGGGTGAACGATGGAGTACTACTCTGGCATAAAGAAAGATAAGCTTGAGGCATTTCTAGCTAAATGGATGCACCTTGAGACCATACTCTTAAGAGAGACAAGTCAGACACACACGTTTAAATATTGCATTGTTTCTCTGGTGTGAGAGACTAAAAATGGAAATAAGGACCAAAATAGCAGATATTGAGAAATGGGAAAAAAATGTTCAAATGAGGAGGGGAACAAGAGAGAGGAGAGGGGGAAAGGAAGGAAGAGACAAGGAAAAAAAGAGAATAGAAGGAAAAAATGGAAACAAAAGTGTAAATAAGGAGGGGAAGAGGGATTGAGGGGAGGAGACTGAGAAATAAGAAGCAAGATATATCATGCACTGGTACAGATTCCCTGTGATGAATGTGATCATCAAGTAGATCTAAAATGTACCAATAAATGTTTTGCTTGAAAACATGGTAAGTTAAAATACTTTTAAATTTAAAAAGAAACATTGTTTCATGCACAAAATTATTTTAAAATATTGTATCAAATTTTCCCCAGGCAGTTGTACATTGTGTATATGAAATGTAAGTGAATTTTGTGTTTAGATTTGGGATGCATCCCCAAGGTATTTTATTAAGAACAGGCAAACACTCGAAAATCCTTCTTAAAAATCTAAAACCTGAACCCCTTCTGTTCCCAAGCATTTAGGGTGAGTGATGCTCAACTTACAATAATTCATATTCCCACTGACAGGGAACAAGTTTCTCTTTTCTCCAGATCTTTGCCAGTGCTTACTATCTTTCATCTTTTTGGTAGTAACCATTCTAATAAGTGTGAATGATATTTCACTGTAGTTTTAATTGGCATTGGCCTGATGATTAATGACGTTGAACATAAACCAATAAGAAGTAAAATACTTCCATCTCCCCAACAAATTTCATGTTGCATTACTCCTTGGTAGGATGGTGGACGTGACCCTCTCTATCCAGGGTTCAGGACAGAGCCCCTTCCCCGCCGTCCTCCATTGTTACCACAGGCGAGAGGGGCTCTTGTCTTTTTAAATAAACTTTTTTGAGCTATAATTTGCATAGTAACAGGAATCCATCTGAAGTATGCAACTGGATGAATGTTGACAAGTGTTTATACTCATGTAACCACCACCACTAAAGCTGATAAGAATCAGAAAGGAAAAAAGGGAAAAATAAAAGGGAAAAAAAATGGAAACGCCAGAGACAGAAACTGAGAGTAAGTTTGCCCTGATGGTATTTCTGATCCCAGCAAATTTTGACTTTTGCTTTGATATCAGCAAGGGCAATGACAGAAATCAAAGCTCAGGCTTCAGGAAGATGGAGGCCTGTTCCCTCCTGAGCCAGGACCAGATCCTTGGAGTAAAGGTGAACTGAAATTAAAGCAGATGTTGCTTTAATTAATAATAAATAATAAATAATTAAAAATAAATAAAATGTTGGTAGAGCTCTCATCACCGTGTGGTCTAAGGAACCTCAATACCATGAACTTGATTTAAGGTGGTTTCAGATCAGTATTGCCCACAAGTTCTTGGCAAAAAGCAAAACAAATACAAATGCTTCTGTAGGGGAAGACACCCTCATCCTATTAGTCTAGCATTATTCCACTAAATTTATGTTCAAGTCTAATGAGCAGCAAACAGACAATAACGATAATGGCTTGTGAGATTTAAAAACAGCAGATAAAGTGGGTTCCTCAGACTTACCATGTCCAAACTGAGACTGATATTTTCCCCTAACCCCAATCCCAGTGTATCTCTCCCCATGTAAATAAATGACAGCTCCATTTTCTTACTTGCCCCAAACTTACAGTCCTCTTTTTCTCTTTCTCTCACTTCTCATATTAGTCAGGTGCTGTGACAAAACTAGCCTATAGAGGCTTCCAACAGCCGCTTGTTACATTTTCAGAAATCTTGGGAGCCAATTGGAGTCCCAGTCAGAGCTTGAGATCAGCAATGTTCAGTGTTTACACCACAGAAATCAGCCCCACCGAAGGGCCGATGGTAAACCTTTGCCAGCACGCACCGGGCTGTCTTCAGATGCACTTTTGTGGCTGCCTCAATGACTAATCCATTCAAAAACATTTTCCTTTCATGGTCATTTTGACTTTGTAAAAGAGCCACAAGTCGCAGGGTACCACATCCGGTGAATAGGGTGGATGGGCACCTGCTGTGATAGTTTCCCGAGCCTGCCTCTACCCCAGACAACCATCAGCAGCAGCACTCAGCGTATCTTTTATCATACTGCAGGAAGACATGAGAGAGGCTTCCAGAACTGCTTCAGAAAGTGGCAAGAATGATGGGATAAGTGTGCTGGAAGCAAGGGGAGGTATTTTGAGGTGGATTCCTGGCAATGTGTCTTTTACTATACTAAATGTTTTAATTTAAACATTCACTGTGTATTTTGATCACCCTTGTACATCTGGACTCTGATCACTTCTTAGCACCTTCTGGCCACCACTCTGGTCTCAGCTACCACCATGCCTCACCCTCACCTATTATTGCAATGGTTTCTTAAAGAGTCTTCCTGCTGCCACCCCTGTTTGTCCTTTGTCTGTTCTAACACAGCAACAAGAGAGATCCTGTAATTCCTGTGGCTTCTCATCTCCCCAGGAGTAAAACCAAAGCCCTGGGCACTTCGAGTTCCCTCTCCCCTCTCCTCTGACTTCTTGGACCTCTAATCCCACTGCTCACCCTATTACTGTGCCTACTAACCCTTGTTCTCTTCCTGTTTTTTAGCCAATCCAGTCTTTTGGGCCTCAGGGCCTTTGCACTTACTATTCCCTCTTTCTGGATCCTCTTCCTATAGATATCTGCACAATTCCTTTCCTCTTGTTCACCCCTCCCTCCTGTGGTTCTCGGGAAGGCTATTCTCAGCCACCCCATGTGACATGGCAAAACTCCAACACAACTTAACTCCTGTTCTGGCTTTAGTTTTCTCCTTAGCAATTATTAACACACTACACATTTTATAAATGTATCCTTGTTGCGTCTCTTCACTTAGAATGCATATTATGTTCCATGAGAGCAAGGAATTGTTGGTTTTTGTTGAGGTATATGTCATATCTCCAAAACTAAGTCTGGCATAAATAATAAATAATTCCTTTGTGCTGACTTTTATTTGACAGACCTCGGGGCGTTTGTGTCTTTTAATTCGGCTGGGGAGGGCAGGGGTTTCTCCCAGCCTCGCTGGCATCTGGGAGGCCCTGTGTGGATCCGAGTTCGGAAGCCAGCGTCTGAGTTCCGCACAAGAATGTGTTTTGTTTATTTCACTAGAACTTCAATAGAACTTAAATTAGTTATCAACATAAAAAAAATAAAAGGAGAGATTTCACATTTTTAGAGAATCCAGATTTCCAGCTTCTCTGGAAAACTCCAAAGCTCTCGCAATCCCGGGGCTGTCTTCCCACCTGGCAGCAATCAGCCGGCTCCCACCGGCCCTCCCGCTGGCCCTGCCGGCTGGGCTCGGACCTGGCGGGCTCCGTGGCTCCGCTTCTCCCCTGTCCATGACCTCTGACCGAGCTCCAGGTCTGCCTGAGCAGAGGTAATGCGTGACGGGACTGGCCGAGGGCGGTCAGGGACTCCAGGCACACATCTGCAAAGGGCTCAAGGGCGTCCAGAGCCAGAGTGCGGAGAGCTGAGTGTGCTTTGCGGCCTCTCTCAGGAGCCTCGGCTGGGCTCGCCGCGTGGCCCGTCCAGGCCACATCTCCCTGGGGCATCGCCCTGGCGCTCCCCTGCCCACAGAGAGCCCAACGCCCTGGGTTGTCCGGGGCCCCTTCCCCAGCTCCTTCCGGGGGACCAGCTGTCCCGGGCAGGCCGGAGAGTGCAGGAGCGGGAGGCCCTGCCCCTCGGTGCCCACCAGCACCGCCGGTGTGGGGCTCACCGGGCTCCCTGCCTGAGACCAAGCGGACAGGAGTGTGGCAGGAGCAGGCCATTCGCGGCCCCGCTGGGACTGGGCTGGGAACGCGGACTGGGCCCGGGCTGGAGGCCTCTGGAATGTGTGGGAGGCCACAGGAATGCCAGAGTTCGGAGATGGAGGGCTGTGGGGATGGATGCCACGTCCAGGGCCTGGGTCCTGGCTTGGAAAAACCGTGTGGTTACTTATTGGCTGCGCTACCTGAGGAGAGTTACTTAATTTCTCTGGTCTTGGTTTCCTCCTCTGTGACGAGGAGCTGTTTTTTACCTACTTTCCAGTGTTGCGAGAATCCCGTGAGGTCCCGTGAGAATCGCGTTTGTGATCACTCAGCTCCTGCCATCTGGCAGAGGTCAGCTCAACAGCTTAAATGCCACAGCTCGGTCACTCCTCACAGCAGTCCTGTGAGGCAGGAGAGAGTGTCCCCACTTAATAGACGGGGACACTGAGCCACAGAGCGGTTAAGGAACTGCCTGTGAAGTTACAGTTCGTAAGTGCAGAGCAGGGATTTGAACCCAAGAAGTCTAAGTCTGGAGTTCAGGGCCCCTTTAAGCACTAGCAATGTCACTTCTCTAGAAAACAGTACTGGACAACCCTAAAACCTATGTAAAGATGTCAGGGCGCATGATTCCCTTGGCTGGCTGGTGGTTATTTCACTGGGATGGGGGGCTTTTGACGCCTCTCAGTAAGGGGCACAGTCAGGCTGTTGGAAATCTTGAGTCCCACTGGGGTCCCTGCTCCCACGGGAGTGCCCGGATCCTTGGGGATGTGAAGGGGGGAAGCAGAGGGAAGCCCAGGTGTGGAGTTGTGCATGGGTGTCTGAGGTCACCAGGAGCTTGGGGAGGGACGGCGTGGAGTCCCTGGGGAGCCTCCAGAAGAGGAGGTCCCCGAGACAGCAAGGCTGGGTGTCTGGCACACGGTGCTGCAGCTGTGTTGAGATGTAGGGTCCTGCCTGTTTCTGAATCCCACTCCTCCCTCTGGGGAATCTCCAGTGGAAATGGTCCTGTCAGTATTCTGTGGTCAGGGCAGGATTTGTGGCCTCGAAGGTGTCGCTCAGTTCAGGAGTAACCTAACAGGTAAGCGGCCATAGGTCTGCTTCCTGGGCTTTACAACAGTCACCTCAGGATTTAAATAATGACCTTAGGACTGAAAATGCTCTCCTGGTCACTTCCTCCCAAGAGAGCAGACGGCAGCTAGAGACTGGGTCTTGGGGCTGGTGGCCAGAGAAGGAGGCAGGAGACACAAAGCCTCTCCCTCCCACAGTGGCCTCTCTGATATTTTTCGTCTCAGCACAGCCCTCAGACCCCCCATTCTGAGGGAGGAGTGGCTCAGGCTGCCCTGTCCGGGCTTCCTGGGTGGCTGCCTGGTAGGCCCTGTCTGCTTTGCCACTGTTCAGGTGCGTTTCTTTCCTAGAAAATAATCACAACTGTGCCTGGCTTCTTCTTTCTGCCTCTCTGGTGGATCAGAGTAGAAGGAGATGTTTGTGACCCTGAACTCTGGGGGCTCAGGGTATGAGCTGAAGTCTTCAGTGCCCCTCACACTGTCTGGGTGTGTCCTGCACTTAGCTCTTCATGCTCACCAGGAGGGCTCCTGAAGGTATGGACAGGGTCCTGTGTGTGTTCCTCTATTATGTCCCAAAGGGCCAATGAGATCTGGCACCGGATGACGTGTTTACTCAAACCTACTGTATCAGTTCGTGTGCTGTGACAGAAAAAAAAAAAAAAAAAGTTTTAAACAAAGCAAAATTTCTTTCTCATATAAAAACATGACAGTCCAGATTTGACAGCACGCCTGCAATCTCAGCTACTGGGGAGGCTGAGGCAGTGCAAATTCTAGATCCACCTGAGCAATTTAGTAAGACCCTGGTGGAATTCAGTGGCAGGCTGCTTGCCTAGAATGTGCGAGGCCCTGGGTTCAATTCCCAGGACCTCCCCCCCAAAAGGTGGTCTGTTTCTCAGAGTCATCACCTACTATCTAGTCTTCTCTTGCCTAGCTATAGTCGTTTGCATGACTCAGGCTTTGTAACAAATTGGGGTTTCACACCCATTCTGACCGTCCAGTTGGTGGGAAGGGAAGGGCAAAAGTAATGAGTATCACCACTGTTTACAGCGCTTTATACCCAGGTCCAGGCCTAGCTGCAAAGGAGGTTGGGAAAAATAGTCCCCTGTCACGCTGGGGATGTCATGAAGGGCTTACACGTGCTAAGCAAGTACTGTATCCCTGAGGCATGCCCTCAGCACCCAGAGATGTAGCTTTTATTCTGTGAAGGCAACAGAAAGCATATTTCAGGACACAACTAGTAAACAATGCTAACCTTACTGGCTGAGAAATCTGAATTTATTTTAAAAATAAAGTCATGTTATAAAATGAATCATATTCAGATTTCCCTAAAACAACCAGCCCTCTAGAAATTATGATTCACTCATTCATTCACATTTCCTACTCTATAAATGGGATGAATAGTGTACCTCATTAGGAATCTGTGAGGACAATGAGTGAGCTTTAAATAAATAATAATAAATGAAGTGACTCTGCCTGGTCAGTCAGGAGAAGCTTCCTGGAGGAGGAGGTGCCTGAAGCTGTAGGCAAAGGGGGTGGGCAATGCCCTCCAGGTAAAAGGAGCAACAGACATGAAGTAGATGGTATTTTCCAGAAACTGCAAGTCAGCGCCCATGGATTATGCATTCAGGAGCAGCGAGGGCTGGAGGGGGGCGGGTGCCAGGAGATGAACCAGAGAAATAGTCAGGGCTTGACTCTGTAGATCAGGGGCATCTTGTTTTTCAGTCAGGATTTGAGAAAGCTACCAGCTCTGTCAGCAGGAAGAAAATGCATATACACACAAAATCTTGCCTACAATTTCAGGATGTTCACAACACTGCCCCTGCAGGCCCACCTAACCTATCTGACAGACTGAAAACCAGCATTGAGTGTGGCCCACAGAAATGTGCAGTACAAGAAGGACTGGGTGCACAGGAAAGAATGAGCTTACTAGGGGACAAGTTGAATTTGAGCTGATTCACATTGGACTTCCGAGTGGGGGTAGCTCATGGGCAGGTTGTGAACCGGCGTGGTGTTTAGGGAGACGTGTAGGCTAGAAGCCCAGTTTTGGGTTGTCTTCAGACTGCCGGGGCAGCTGGGAGCAGCTGGAGGAGGTGTGTGGGGTGAGAAAGTGTCAGGCTCAAGTGTGACTTATACACGTACGACCGCCTGCTTCCAGAGCACCTCGCTAGGTGAGGCAAAGCCTGTTATAAACTGTTTATGTAGTGGGACAGGCAGGGATGCAAACTTCAGGGGTAGAAACCAGAACATGGACAACATTCGAGAGGGATGGAATATGTAGTTGTTGCTTCTCCGTGTTCAGGCATAACTGACCTATGAGATCATTCTGGAGAGTTCTGGAAGCAGGTAGGAGACCACAGCTGTATGGCCAAGGGCCTGGCTTCCCTGGTGGGCTGGGGAACCAGGAGCTCATCCAGGGTCCCGAAAGAGCTGGAAGTGCTCAGGGTAATTCCCCTTGCTCTGGGCAGGGTTTCTGAGAAATGCCTTACTCTGGACAGCCGCGCGGACCAGCAACTCGTGCTCATTGCCGGGATGCATCTCACAGTCCTGTACTGTTAATATGTGTGTATGGAGGTGCCGACAAAGAATGCAATTTAAAACATTTATCTGGAGATTTAACCAATGGTCTCTCTTTCGTTTTGGTTCTGGGCATGGAATTCAGGACCTTGTGCTTTCAAGGCATGCACAGTGCCACTGAGATAAATCCCCGGCCCTAATGGTCTCTTTTCTTTTTCCCCATTAAGTTTATCGGTACATTGTAGGTATACAATACAGTTACCTTCATCACTGGGTGCTTGTACCATTACATGAGTATCTTGGTTCTTATTTTTTCCCTATTCCCTGTCCTCCCTTCCCTATTTACAAAGACTTTGTTTCCATTTTTTCCTTTTCTCATATTTTTCTCTTTTCCCTTATTTCCTTTCCCCTGCCCTTCCCACTTCCCCTACTCCTTTAGACCTTTTCTTCCTATTT